>JAQGCB010000491.1:0-21651 GCA_034698835.1 Protaphorura tricampata
AGGGCCACCACGCACAAGCAAACGCAAATGTGAAAATGTGATGAAGATCAATCTGTGACTTTTTGTTTGGTTTGGTAGTGGAAGTAGTGGGTTGTAACCAAAAATTCCATTTTCAATTTTTTGACGAGACTAAAGAAGTTTTTTTTAAGGGGGTTTGACCGTGTCCTGCCTGTACGTGTTATATTCCTAAGGTAAAGTAAAGTAGAGTATTTTGGCATGGGCGCCGATTAGAATGTTTGATAAATGCCAGACTCTCAACCAAATGGCTATTTCTTTATCAGGTTGAACTGATAAAAAGCTCAGACAGGGAAGGAGTGTGTTACAAGTGCCACTGACTCAATGTATGTACGTACGTATGTACTCTGAGTGAGTGCACTGAAATAAAAAAAAAGAATCAGAGACAGAAAATACATTTATAAGCAAAAAGGGGTGTTCACGGACCTGGCTGGCGGTTCTGCATGAGCGTTCTTTACATATTCCACTGATATTTATCATTCCGCACTAAGTTCAACCCTTATGTGTGTTCCATAAATGCTAAAATAAAATTTTCTTGAAAGAAAACTACTACTATGTATTTACTTATTTGACTGACTGAAAGTCTAGAGTTTGTGAAGTCGGCAGTCATGTCATGTTATGTTTCTAATCCTTAACTCCGAACCGAATCGAACTCAAGTACACTTTACGTACATACCTCATACATTTCATATTTTAGAACAACTAGGCAGGTCATGTGGACGTTGTGGTCAGTACTCGTATATTTTTAGTCCAAGAATACATTTCAAACCTAGTCGTCGATTAATACCATGACCGAGAAATATCCGAATTTTAAATTGAACACATGGTTTAACTGTACTCACATCTATTCCTGAGTTTGAGTCTAGAATACAAAAATTAAAAAGGCAAGCCAATACTCCCTAAAAATTGACATTGACTCCAACATATGCACTTGTGAGGATTTTTTGCATTATTACTCACCCGTATCAAACATTGCCATTTCCATGTACGTACGTTAGATTTCAAACTGAAACCGAACCGAATGTACATGTGGTAACATACATAACATACATGTAACATACTCGAGAGAGACATACATGCATGCATAATTGAAAATTGACTCTTTGCTTTTGAAACTCAACCCGACATGTTTCTGGAAGGGGAAATAATTATTGACAGTTTAAATTCATGGGCGGAAAATTTTGGATTTGGATCGACATCGGATTCTCTGTACTGTACAAGTACTGCATCCATCAAGCATATGTAGAATTTAAAATGAGTTCGTCTATCGTCCATCCATCCGATCTGTCCTCATTTGAGTACTCATACTCATATACTCAAGGGAATTGATTTTATAATTGTATGTTCGGAGTCTTTAGAAAAATTTAATGTTTAATTGCACAGTTGAGGTTGAAGGAAGAGTCGGGCGGCCGGGCAGGGCGGGGCGGGTGAGAGGAGAATACGTGCATGTGTGGGAGTACCGAATTTTTTTTTGAAGGAAGCTTGGTTTTAATTAAACATTACTTCATGCACAGGTTTGTAATTAAGTAATTATTATGGGAGGAAGTTATGATGATGAGAGTGGTAAATCATATTTGAATTGCGGAATCCTTTTTCCTTTTGATTTTAATAATTTAAAGAGTAATCACCCTTTCGGTTTGGTGGTACGGGGACGAGTTGGCGTCGGATACGTTGATGCGTGCCGTGCCGACTTACTTATCTCCCTTGCACAGCACAGGTGTATATAGACTCAATTTATTGTGCATAATCTATAGTTTTTCTTACCTCAAGGGGATTACACACATTCGTAGAGAGAAATGTGCCGTGGTCGTGGGTTTATCGGTTATCAGGATCTATGAGTCCTAGAAATACGGTATTCGGTTGCATAGCGACCGTCTCTGAGAGTTTCCTCGCATGCATGTACGTATGTGACTGATGAGAGATTAGGATCCTACGCCCCGGCTTTCATCCCATTCGTTCATGGGTTTTTCTTGTCGCCATCAGGGTTTGATCAATCTAACGAAACTAAGGATGTTTGTTAGCTTAGTATGTTATGAAATGAACGAATGTTGCCAATTCGGACTTTCTCGGGGGAATAAAACTTACGTACATCATGCTCACGCTAAATCCATACAATCCATGTCCTTATTGGCACGGTTATTTTTGAGCCACCCTGTGTTAAAGGAAGTTTATTTTGTAAATAAAATTCTTAATCAGGCACGAGTTATTTTATTTCCCTGTCTCTAGAATTGTAAGGTAAAAGATGCAGTATTCAGCCGTAAGTTTATTAGCTCGAGAAAATACAGTAGAAGAATTGCTCATGTAGTGTAGTGAATGCAATTACGATTTATTGCTATTATTTACATTTTTATGAGGTGGAGGTGCACTCTCATGTCATAATTACACCAATTTTTGAAGTGCGTTGTTTAATTACGCTCCCACTAATCACTTCACCTGATAACGTTTGAAGATCACTTTGTGAGCAATAAATTATCATGCACTCCACAATCCGTTCACTCGATTCAGGATTTAACCGTCCATCATACCTTGTCGCTCTTTTACACACGGTAATTACACGCAGTAGTCCAAAGGTCAAGTTTTCATTTCAAATCATTCAAGTTCACGTCAATTTCATCCAGTCCGTTGGGTTTGTAGAATAATTAGTACTACGGATACGGGCATCCCTTGCCGCTTCGCTATGGTGAAAGAATCGAATAGAATTGAAAATATTTTTGTTCTAAATTCTGAGTAAATGTAGAGTAATTCTTCAAGATGAGATGTTTTGATGTGTTCATTGTAAGGGAAGGCTCATCTCATGTGCCACATATGCTTGAAGGGAAAGACCCAAATAGATATCTCGTCATGAATTTCCTCCGGTTGGTCTCTTTGGTTCTGATTCAGTCAGTCAGTCAACAACGCAACGAAGGCAACAATCATGGAAAGTCATCGGTGAAAAGGGTTTGGTTGGATAAGGACCATTACATCAAACTTCTAGAAGGAAATGATACAGAACGTAGATAATGCGTAATCTAATGCAGCTACATTTCATTGTGCCTCATCCCTGCCTGCCTGCCTGCATGTGTGTGTCTGTGCCTATGTCCCTGAAAAGCAAGCCCAGTTCGGGCTTGAAAAGATAAAAGTATCTCTCATGTCCCAGTGCCAACCAGTCAGAGTCCTACATTCAATGTTGAGTAAAAGGAAGCATCCCGAATCTCCAAACTTTTATCTTTCCCAGATCCGGGTAACTGATAAGATCACGGCGCTGTTCGCTGAACGGGACTATTGAGTGCTGTGCTGCGGGGCTGATGCTGCCATACTGGGCTGATATGCGGACCTAATGTACAGGGTGGGTCACAATCACGAAGAAACGAATATTTTTTGGGAGGTATTTTTCTATGGGGATCACTCTATAAGTGCTCCTACCAGAGGGATTAACCTGTCGTTCTGAACGTTTGTTAAAAAATTCAATGACCTTATGTTGAATTCATGGGAATATGACTTTAGTTGATTTGTCTGCATTCAAAATGAGAGCTTTTCTGGGCCACACTGTAGAACATGTGTATTATGTGTTGTTGGTGTATGTGTGACCTGACTTGACTGACTGGTATTATTTTGGGTTTGCGTTGCGTTCGTGGATTCTCCTGGTTCTCCGTTCGCCCCGAAGCCTGAGCCCATCCTCTCGAAATCATCCTCTTCTTTTCAATTCAATTTATCTCTTTGCCTTTTCCCACACCAAACACATCGTCAATCTTTGGAGTTGATCGACAATGAGTGAACGAAGGAATGGAATGAAGAGCAGAGTATCTATTAAGAATGAATACCTACATAGATAGGTCTTTTACTAACTTTTCACTGATATCTTTCCTCACCAACTTCCTACTCCTAGTTTTCCCTTAACCTCTGTACCGTAACAGTAATCGGGTTCCATTCCACCACTCTAAGCTTGCGTGGCCGTACGGGTACTATACTGCATATACTCTGCACGCCCGAGTTGAATTGATGGATCACTCAAGTTCATCTCAATATGTAGATGAATGGATGCTGGTTTTATCGGTAAGAGGAACGGCAAGGTAGCAAAAGGGAAGGAAGGGGGTGTATCTACTTTCGGCCAGATTTTGATAGAAGTTCTATCCAATAAAGAACAGTGATACTAAATAATTTAATTCATTGTGGAGAAATCTGACAATACATGGAAATTTTATAAAGAAACTTGTAAAAATGATATTCCGTCAAATGTATTGTCGTCGCAGGTAGATTTATTTGAATTGTCGCTGGAATGATTGGCGATTGAGCTGACTGGTGGACTTGACTGGTTTCCTTTCTTGTCATGAACTTTTCCCAGATAGAAACTCCTTCACTTTCACCCTTTTCCCTTGTTTATTTATTTCCAAGACAGAACATAGAACTTATGGTTGTCCATTGCATTTGCATCCATTCACATTCACTATTCACATTGGGTCGACATAAAGTGAAATGATTGAATTGAAAAATCCCAGTAGGGTTAACGGTGGGGGGATTTGAGGAAGTGAGCAATAGAAGTTGACATGGAGAGAGCAACTCTTTAAGCCCGTCTTGAAAAGTTTGTTGTAACTTCATACCCAGTGGATACTTCTTTAGTTCCGATTCAGACATTTCAGATCAGACATTTCAGTTCCTAGGACATCCCATTGGATTCCATTGCATTGCATTTGAAACCAACAGACCCTGTAAGTGAGTGATAGAGTGGTAATGTATGAAAGAACGGGTTAGATGTGTTTATCCATGCACCCTGTATCCCAAGCAAGCTTTCTTCCCTTTTTGGAAAGACCCAAAAAATAGCGTAATCTTTGAGAAGGATCCCCAAAAAAAAGTCAGTTTCAGCAAAGGAGAAGTCTTTTGGCTTTTTTTATTCTTATCTCTAACTTCCATCCTCAAAGAGAGGAAAAAAGTCATATGATCGAATATAATGATAAGGAACGAGGAGAATGGATTGTATCATATCGCTCAGCAGGAGTAAATGTAAAGCGTAGGAAGAAGGTATTTGAAAACTACTACTGCCTGCCTCCCACTAGCTAGCTGCTACTACTCCTGTGTATTGCTGATTTCTATTTTCCAAAAGAAGAAAAAAAAAGTAGAAGAAGAATTTAATTCAATCACTCACGTTTGTGTTGAGTGAGAATGATTTTTGGATTATGCATGCACATAATCAATCAACCGCTTTGTCATAAATAAAATATGTATACAAATAATAAAACTGATATGTTATGTGTATTGTTTATACCATTTCCACCTTGGGGATGCTCCTTATTATTCAAAACATTAACCTTCTATTTATTCACCAACCAAAGTTTATTTATTTGTCACTCAATTTAAAATACAATTTAGAATTAGGTACTTGGAGAATCTGCGCATTTTCTTAGAATTTCCGGAAATTCATCTCTTTAATTTGGCAACTTAGAATGATGTGTAACAGCGAAAGGAGTACTGGAGCATAGCGCTCAGGGTTACTTCCTTGGATTGTATAAACAAAATGTACATGTATGTGTGAATTTGATTGAGGCATTATTGCAAAATTCTGGACGGATGACATTTACACGTGCTGGAATTATTTAACTGTGTAATTTAATTTACTAAAGGTCACAATAATTTGATCCCTCAGTGCAATACTTGCATGACTCCACTCGAAATTTGGTTTAATTGAAAATCCATTGAGCATATTTGTCAATAAAAATAGTTAAGATTTTTTTTAGTTACTTCAAGGATTCTAAACATTAATTATCTGATTGAACTTCAATTTTTAAATTTTCATTGTTCTCAGATGCAACCTACAGATAAGGGTCACGCGGTGCATCTGATTGGTCCATATTTTACTACAAAGAATCAATGTTTTATGCATTCATTTCATTTGTTCTTTTTCCTGCTTGTAATTCTAGTACTCAGTACTCACTTTTGACTTTTGACGTCCTTGAGTGGAATTGATTTTACTCATTGCTCGTACACCTGGGTTATGTTGCCATATAGAGTGTACACCTAATCTCTCCCTCAAATCTCTGATAAGAATCGCATGAATTAAACAGTCGTGCTTTCCGTATTTTCTAATACACAATCGAATTCCAATTGAAGTCATTCCTTGTTTTATCGACATAATTTGGTCAGGTCAGTTCATAACAATAAGTGTGGATTACATAAAATATTGGAGGGTCCGAATTCTGAGAATTTAAATTACCAGGAATTACTTAAAGTAGAAATGGTACACTTCAGCCCTTACTTTTTATTATTGTAGGTCGAATGTTGAAGGTAGAGGCTGGGAGAGTTATGATTCTAAAATTTTAACCAAACTAGGAATGGTCTTACCACTATTGGGCTTCTTGTATGTTTTTCAGGCTAACAGCATAGAACTGATATCCCAGTTGTTCTCTTTATACTACTTTTGGCTGGAAAGGTGGTAATCTTACTAATTATCAGAAATGTGGAGAGAGTAATGTGTTATTACCTTTTTATCTGGAAGAGTAGTAAGAAGACTTAAAAGAAAGAAAGAGGAAGAGATGATGGAACTCTTTTAATGGACAATTTATATTCCTTGAGAGTTCTTTTTCTCCATGTAGACTTTAGTAGTAGTAGTAGGCGAAAGTTATTCAGTGTCTCTCTCCCTATCAACGTTTCATCTTAACAGTGTCTTCTTGAATTCTTTGATAAATTTCTCAGTGGATTCTTCCCTTCTCTCTCCTCCTTTTTTTTTCTTTCCTTCTTTTTCTCTACCTACTTTGACATTTCCATTCCTTTTTTTCTTACTCACTTTTTCTTCAAAGTAGGAACGACGTTCCGCGCGTACATAATATTATTTCCTGACTACTTACATTTACTTGCTAAAACCCTGCTGTGTTACAGGACGGAAGGAAGGAAGAAAAAAATTAGACGCCGTACACTGATAAAATACTGACTCTGCGGTTGCTGACAAATGGAGTGTGTAAATATTTGGCTGCCTTTGCCTTCTTTCATTTGTAACTTGTACAGTTGTATGTTATAATATGTACGTGGTAAAATGGTATAGACCTGGGCAGACGAGTATTCCTTTTATATAAATGAGTTTCTTCTTCATATCTGTCGGATGAAAATGCTCATCTTCATCTCTGACTTTTGTGGTTCAGTTAGTGATGTGATCAGCAGCGGAAGGAAAACCGGGCATGCATGCTGAGATAGAACCAAGAAAATAGGGTAACTTAATCAATTGTTGTATTTGAACCTCATTCAGTCATGGCGGGATAGATAAATGTATCATGTTTCTGTAGCATAGCATGACCAATCTACGTAGTAGTAGTGAATAGCTGTCTGTGTAAATTGACAGCCGTAGCTAACATTGACCTTATACTCCTTTTGGTCATAATGGCACAAATATAATTAACATAATTTGATTATGACCTCTGCGTACTAACTCACTTTACTCTTGTGTTCAAGACGACATTAATTTTCAACTCTTAACAAGAAGGTTCCGTTTCTACTTGAAAAGGACAGGAAATTAGCCAAATTGTATCAACGAAGTGAAATTCCAAATGCTACGCACTTTCACTACGGCTGACTTTCACTCTGTACGAGATAGAGGATTTTAGGCTTCTGAACGGTTAGGCTGTGGCTGCACGGCGACGGCATTACATTTCACATGTATACACAAGTTGTTTTTAAGCAAGTACTTTGGAGGCGAGTAGCGTAAGAACAGAGATGAGAAAAGCCGTGGAATTGAAACGGATTGCTACTTAACTCTACGTTTACGTTATACATTATTATTACAGAGCAGACACTGTGTATGCATGCATCCCCTCATCGGTAAGAACCGCTAGTTGAGCAGTGAACAGGCACCCTCACTATAACTATGACTACTACTGGTTTTTGAGAATGACGGAGGAAGCTGAGGGTGTCAGTGTCTCCTCAGGATGAAAATCCCTATCATTTTTCTACACCACTGACTTGAGCCCGATATAGACTTGCCAAAAAAAAAGTTTCCGTACAAAACTTTTTTTTTCTTCCCCCGTACAGCACCGTACCGTAGCTCCTGATAAAAATGAAAATCGAGAGTTTTTTTTTCTCACTTTTTTTTTGGCGTCCTTACCTTGCTTGCGTGTGTTGAGAGATACGTCATTCATCCCAAGAAGCTTAAGGAAATTGCCGTATAGCTTATTAGTAAATGACATTCGGAAGTTTAGAAAAAGTTTCACGTTTCACCCGGCCACCAACCACCACCAATGAAATGAGTTATGCAAGTAGGCAAGTGAGTACTTTTACTAGGGTTTTTTTTTTCGAGACCTGACGGGTGTGATGGGACGCCGACGACTACGACTTCTTTCGATTTTGAAAGATTAAGATAGGGAAGTAGTTTGGAAGAAGGACTTGACTTGCACTGCCACAACGCCACAAGAAGACCGGGAGTTCTTGTAAATCCCTAGAGAGATTTTGTATAGGAAGTAATTTAAGATTGAAGTTTTCATTCCTGTCAAAAAAAATTTTTGACTTGAGACACTTATTTTTTACTTCCAACTTATTTCTACCTGGAAGTAGCTCTCCCGTATAAAAATTGTGAGATTGAGTAGGTATTAATCTTTTATGAAGGGTGAATCTTAATTTTTCTTAGCATTATCGCGCCTGTCAGGTCATTTGAATTAATTATTAGGGTTTATCACACAAATTCACCTTTAGAACTTAAAATCAGGCCGTCCGCCTCCGTCATATCCTCAAGCCCAAAGGATTTGAGTTTGATATTCTTTTCTCAAAATGATTTAGCCTCCGAACGACACGTTTGTTATCTATTTGTTAACGAGAATCATGTCGAGGATGAATATTTGCATGAATTAATGAGTCCAATGAATGAACTGATAAATGAGTGAATTGAACTATGTTATGTAGCAAGAACGCTTATAGGTGGTGATGAAGAAAGATATCAGTGAGTGAGATCAATGGGAGACAGTCAAAGTGGGGTCTTCTCTTGATATTGTCTAAACTATTCATGAGACTCCATTCGGATTCGTTAAGCATTGTGTGTGAATCTTCATAGTTGTTCTCTGTGTACGTTATGTAAGCCAAAGATACCTACCACCCGCCAAGAATGATTGTCGGAGAAACAATGGAAGGTAGACGAGGTGGAGAGATTCCGTGCAGTGCCATGCCGTGGTGGTGGTGGGTTTTCAAACTTACAAGGGAATGTTTCCTAGTGTGACTTTTGGATTTGTCATAATTTTATTCATTTTGTCCACTGAGTTACCACAGGGCCTTATATCCTTGAGGATATGTAGGCGTCCCTCTTAAATACATTAGAGAAAGCTCCCTTGTTGTCTCGACTAAAGAGTTGAGGTTTTGTTCTTACCCGGGTGATATTGTTTGTGATAGGATCAATATCCACATCCACCACCAAACATCCATTGCAGTTTGGTTTGCAGAGCATGGACCAACAACAATATAATGATGGTCCTGATACTATTTAACAATATTAGATTCTAGTTAGGTGGACCATGGTATGGGGTCTCTCACTCAATATGCCACCATTACCATCCATCTCCCCATTCATACTACTACTACACTATACACGCACACATCCACATCCACATACACATGTGAAGGTGACTGGTGGGTCTATGAGGACTTTTTTTTCTTATCAGTCACTGCCAACCGTGCGGTAGACCTTCTCTGTCCCACTCTGATACCCACTCTATTGACATGGACGTCTTATGAAAAATGTGCTAAGAGAATACATAAAAGTAGCTAGCTAGCTAGAAACTAGTCACCTCTGGGATTATGTAAGAAAAAAAAAGGAAAGCAATGAGAGTGTGTACAGGCTCCGGCTCCACTGTAAACTGAGATAAATTTGGTTGGCAAAAATACTGTATCACCTAAACACACCTACATACATACATACATACATTGACTTTCTCTCTTGGAGAAAGTAACCCAGACGTAGTAGAAGTACAATAAGATCTTAAGTTTAGTCGTGGGTCGTTTGGAAGAGAAAAAAAAATTGCCATATGGTTATAATCTACTCTACTCCTGTAATGTACGTAGTATTTGTCCTCAACATTTTTATATTGATATTGAAACTCAAATACTCATAGTCCCAGAGTTAAGCTTCTTGACAGCAAGTACGTACACTACTGTAAGGGAGTTAATACTTTGCCTCGCTGCTCAAACCGAAATGACTTTCTCTTCGTAAAAGCTTTATCCATGTGTGAGGATTTGATCCAAAACATTGTGATCCATGATATTGAGAAAAGTCAACGAAGGAAGGAAGGAAGGGAAAATTTATTCTTTAAAAAATACTTATGTTCAGACTGTTGCACAATTCGATGATACGTGATGGATGTGCTAAAATTAAAATTAGGTTTTAGTTCTGCTGCTTTGGCTTATGTCATTTAACCAGAAAGATATGAGGTCTCATGTATTCTCTAGGATTTTCGTGTTAATGTCATATAAGGAGTGAGACAGGCATAAATTGTTGTTCTGTGTTGTTGAAAGTGCCGAGTTTGGAATTTTAAAATGTGAGATTAGATCTCGTGAGTATGAATAATCATACACATACAATACAGTGCATGATACACCTCAGATGGTGACTCGCATTTCTTTAAGATTGTAAGATGAGATGTGACTGGATTTTGGTTGATAGTTGTTTTTGTTGAGTGTTGTTTGTGTGACAGGAGCACTGCACGAGGCAGAATGTGTAGTTTACAGTGTGGCCCATGTACTTTTACCCATGTCTCAAAATCTCTCATACGATTTGTGAATTCAAAGATAAGTTCCACAATTATATATATATATACGTGTACAAAATATTTTGTAGGACACACCCAGTCAGTCTCGGCGGCTGTGAGATGAGTCACAAATTCTTAGGCACCACCCTATAGTACTAGTTTTTATTAGTCACACCGTCACAGTCGTCCTGATTCAGATAAGGTATTGACTCAATTGCACAAACAAAAAATCAAATATAATTTATTTACAATCTAACCGTATTCCATATTTGGTCCCGGAAATCCAGACCAGAAATCTGCTAAGCCGGGGACAAAAGGTCAACATTTGCCATGGATTGGGGCCACACATTTATCTGAATCTATCTTTCGTCATACCATGTTTCTTTTGTGCATACTTTGCATAGGTTTCGACTCATCAGTTTAGCAAGAAGTGAATAACTGATGCATACCACTGATTTTTTTCATAAAGACTTTACGTTTTACCGTTTTTTTTGGAACTGGCTAATATGATTCACCATTCACCCAATGAAGATTACAACTTAGATTTCGTACAAATTTCTAGGCTCATATCTCTACTTATCATTAAGTAAGTGAGAATATCTTCCTTCCCGGAAAATGTTCCGGTGCATTACTTACTACGAAATTGAGCCAGGTTCTTCCGTTGATTAAGGTAGTCTGGTAAATTTAGTAGTAAGTCCCTCGGTGTCTTTGAGTGATAAAAGAACATGCAAGCTAGGACTAGGACTTAGGGGCTTGGGATGGATGAGTAAAACTAGAGCTAGCTAGAATTCTAGAATAGGGACTCTAGACTCAACCGACGTATTTCCTTAGGCCAGGCTGGTAGGTTTGGTTTGGTTTGACTTGACTTGATAATCTAGAGAAAAGATCTAGAAAATCTAGCATTACATTAGCGAAGTGTCATTTGTGCTAAGAAAAGGCAAGATTCGATAGTGTCAATGTGCTGTGATGTATAGACGTGTGATATGGCATGGCATTGGGTGTTCCTCAGAAGCCAGGAGCGAGCGGTGTCGGTGTCGGTGTCGGTGTCGGTGTGAGTCTCAATACCCAAAAATCCTGCTGGTTCTAGTTCCTTGACATCCCTAACTCTAACTACCCGGGTAAGACGGGAGCCCGTCTTACCCGCCCGCTTCGGAGGAACCTGGATGTCGTTCGTCTCGTATCCCAATTCATACACGTAACCGATTTACGACCTCCACTGATTCCGGACTTTCATCCTTTTACATTATACATGGAGTTAAAGTCGACGTAGTGTTACCTTCGTACCTTTCCAACTTAAGATACCCAAGATGTATGCTAGAAATTCCTATTTGGAATAGAACGGTTTTGGTGGATTCTTCCACACTGCAGGGTGGTCCATAACTATTTGCCCCACAAGAGTCATCTTTCTACAAAAATTGGGATTTGTTGAAAGAAAATTTTAACGTGGAAATTGTACTGGGCGGAAATGGTGCAAAATTTTTTGAAAATAATTTTAAACCACCCTGTATAAAAGGTAGGGTTGCCTTGCGTCTTTATCCTTTCCTCATTCCAGAATTCCACTTTGGAAGGTTAAGAAGGAAGTGAAATGCCGTGGGCTGGATGGGTGTATGCTTTCACCCGCCCTTCCAAGCCAACAATCTGATTTCTATTTGATTATACCTTTGGGTCCGATTCTTCAACATTTTACTTCCTTCACTCCTTCTTTTTCTCGGGCTATGCTGTGGCATTTTGAAGAAGTATGTAACGTAAACTATTCCTAATCTTTGTGACCAAAGAGAGTTCATAAAGCATTATTCTTTGAGGATAGGATAGGATAGGAGTAAGACAGTAAAATTGCTCAAACCTTAAACAAATGTGACCCTCCGTATCTCTAGGCTTTAAGTACATTGGAGGCCCTTTGAAATCTCTAGATGACAAGTCTATGTGGCACAATTACTCATGAGAGTACGAGTACAGGGTGTCCCTAAAAAGAGAAAGTTACTGTGACAGGTAGCTTCCTTTTGTGAATAAAGCTGACAGGTGATTCGGGACGGGACGGGACACCCTGAGAGTTTATGTCAGTCTGATAAGAATTATGATGGAAGTAATAATTCTCTTAATAATTGACTTATGTTATGTGAGCATGAGATTAGATGGTGGTGCTAGTTAAATTCAGTCCATGTTAGACATGAATGAAGATATAGTTTTGTTTAATAACATACCTAAACTAGTAAAATACGTTTTGTCATACAAAGTCATTTCGGTTAGCTAGGGCAGGCACAGCACAAGCACGGCAGAGAAGGCTAGGAAATTTTTCGTGATAAAAGCAAAATCTTGTCGTCTTTGAGTTCTTCGAACTCTGATAATGATTGTGACCGGGAGTGTTATGGTTGTACGATGAGTCTTGAATCTTTTCTAGAATATTATGATGCATGTATTACGTACTATATGCTATTTGTATGATAGGAAGTCTCAGTAGTGCTCATCTAGTTGGTTTTGCATAATCTTGTTTACTTCAGAGTTGGATTCATTGTAATGATTTTTTGCACTACTGCCTCCTCTCTCCTGCACCCGCAACCGCAACTGCAAAAGCTAGCAAAGGGTTATTTTATTATTAATCTATCTTTGGATTTGAACTGATAGCTTTGGGGTTTATAGGTGATGGTGGGTGCAGGACAGATGTATCTTGTGCAAAGACAGCATTTTATGCAATATTTATGCTTTCGTTTAGTTCGTCCTGATAAAAACTTTTTACATCCGCATGCCTCTCCCATCAAATCAGAACGTTTGAATTAATTTTTTTCCCTCTACTTATATTTCATCAGATGATAAAGTTCAATGTGTAAATTTCCTTTGGACCTTTTGGATTAAATTTTTGTAGGATCTCTCGGATCGCTTTTATCATGAAAATCCAGTTCTAATTTTAAAAGGAAGACGTGAAATTGTCGTTATACAAATTCCTGTCCCTATAGTCTTCCCTTTGTACCTGATATTGATTCCAATTTAATTGCGCCTTTATTCATCTTATAGTAGATAATGGCTTCCTCCCTGCGGTCAGGTCTACAAATGATTTGGATTTATCAGTAACTTGATGATAGCTCATACATTATTATTATTAGAATGAAATACGATTCAGTCTCTCTCGGGGTAGATAAAAACTTTCAAATTGATTCATCATTGGTTCAAAGTCATAATCAGTGTTGACTATAATTATTATTGTCTGGGATATTTCCTTTCCTACGAACTTGGTCGCTCTGTCGAGTCGAGCCGCCCAAGCACGCGATAATGAACTCAATATTCGAGGGCTTGGCTACTGATGAGATTTCTGCTTGCCTGCGGTTTTTCAATACCAATTTGCAATTGATTGATTCGGCAGATTCGTCATTAAAGCAATGCATAATACAACGTGTAACACTAAAATTATTCCATTGAGAAACCAACCGATTGATAAAAAGCCAATATATACCAACATAAAAAGTTATAAGATAATTTTTTAAGATGTCGATATTTTATTATAGACATAGGTTTGCCCACTGGCAAATAAGTTAATCAGACTTTTTGTGCGGTATAGCTCTCATGCTTTATTTTATAACCACTCTAATCAGACCATCACTGCCTGCCACAGAAATTCCACCCTTAGTTCTATGACAATTGGATCGTATTGGAAAATAGCAATTTTAAGACTAATTCAATATATCCAATAGTTGACTGAAATTAAATAACTGTGGGTGTTTGGAGTTGAGAATGACGTTCGGATCTTTCAAAACTAACTAATAATAAGAAAATGGAGTAAAAGTGTGTTCTGGTGGGAAGAGATAATGGTGAAATCCAAAATAACTTTGGATCCCTTAATGGCACGTCATTATCCTGCATAGTAATCAGCCAGCCACATTTCGCTTTGACAGATAAAAATAATAAATCACCGATACTTCTCTCATATCTTTTTCTTCTTCTTTTCCTCCTACTTTTTTTTCTAGCTCCATGTTCCTTTGTGCCAATGCCAAAGCACTCTGTATAAACTATCCATCCACATCTGTGATTCTTGATGCCATTTCTTCCTTCCTTCCTTTTCTACGCCAAAAGCTAACATGCATGGCCATGACTCTCTTTTCTCTACTTTCACTCAATCTTCATCTCTGTAGGGCTTTCTATATGTATGTACGTAGTGTACACTATCCTCTTTTTCCTCACACTGCATGCACCCCAAGTTTTTGGGAGTATTTAATATGTCAGTCTCGTCTTTAAGAGTTCAATTCAAATCCTACAAAAATTTAATTTTGAATAGCACATCCTGTATTCATGCTTTCACCATATGTGACATTTGAGCTATTACTATGCAAATTAATGTAGGAATGAATGCATGCATGGGTTTGGCTAAAAAAGTCATTCACCAAAGTATACCATCTTGTAATGTTAACGAATAGACTCTTCGGATTTTCCTTTTCTAAAAATTGTAGCAATAGTTGCATTGTAGGATTCTTGCAACTATTTTGAAACCGTTAGGATTTTAATGATTGACACTTGAAGGATATGTGCAAAAGACGGCTATGAATTTTTATTTATTGGTAAATTGAATGACTAGTGTTTCAGTTTTATGTATTCAATTGTCAATTCTTAAAATGCAGAGAAATTTTCCTTGACTATTAGCACACGATTCTAATGATAAACTATTAATTGTCATAAAACTATAAAAGCACATTAGTTTAACACATTCCATGCAATGCATGATTTTGAGCCATTTCAATTTTAAGTTTGAAGGATTTTCTAAACCATGGCCATGTTGCTTAAGCATTTACTAGTTGTCTGGTTTTTGATTATTCTATCGCTTCGCCAACCAACCGAACGGTTGGTGATGAATTCCAAATTCGGTTTTAAATATTTTAAGTTTTGTCTCTGCACATATATTATTTCAAATCTACACGCCATAACCATCATCAAATTGCGACGTGGATGAATTTTTAAGTGTGTGTATGGATCGGATGCATATGAACATTTAGGAAATAGGGTTAATCAAATCTATCGCCTTCCCGGCCCGAGAAAACATTAAGGCACTTTTCTCTTTATTCGATTAAAAAGAATCAAGGAAATCGTTTTAGTTTTATTTGTCACGTGAAGGTATAGAAAGGGTTTCTATTCCTTGCATGATTTAAGTGTTGGTCGGCACTCTATATTTAATTGAAGGTTTTTGGGCTCATCCAACTCAAAAATTCTTGAGGACGTTTGGTTTTTGGGTTTCTTTGCATGCATGCATGCAACATTTCAAATTGAAGTTTGTATCATGGTTGTTGTAGTGTAGTCAATATTCAAAGGAACTTGAAAATTGACCAACTCAACTCAACTCAACTCAATAACCCGATTCCAACTTGACTGGAAGAGGAGCAAAGCAATCACGGTTGTTCGGCGGCGGTTGTTGAAGTGTTCAACGGGTTGAGAAGAAGTGGTACATGTTCTTAAAAGGTATAATAGCCGGTATTAAAGAGGATGGCAATTAGGATGACCATTGCATTGTAAAAGGTCGATCAGGTAAAAGGTAAAGCAGGTGCGGGTGCGGGTGGGTAAGTGGATTAATGAGAATTCGTGAAGGTAGGTAAGGTAGCCTGGAGTGAAATTGGGTGAAGGCAGGCAAGGGTTAAAAGAAGACTTTAACACTTTTTCTTTGCTATGCAATCCAGGTGGTTCTCGAGTGTCCTCCTATAAGGCCATTTCCTTAGAACAACGCTAGAATTTCCTTTATTCGCCTAGTAGGTCTTTCAATTTTCTTAGGCTGATGGCAATTGTTCTCTTTTATTTCTGAAAATTTTAAATATATGGGTGTCCTTCTGAGATATGGCCTTATAGGACACGATTTTAGGGTGGTACCTTTGGTCAAACCTTCGTGTTTTCTTCTTCTTTACGGGTTGAATAGTGTGGGAAGTGTAGTGCATGCGTGTAAGATGAAATACATTTAGCAGGTTGAATAAAGTCAAAGTCAAAGTCTTTGGCAGAAGCCATATGTATGTGAATAAAAACTTCCTCCAGTTTTTCCCCTATATTCCTATTTCCACACACTCAAATAACTGCTCATGGGGCTCTTAACTTGGAAGTTGTTGGTAAGGAAAGAGGGAAGGCAGACATCAAAGATTGGATCTTGTGATAGAGAAGTCGGAGAAGATGCCCTGAACATGATAAAACCCTCAGTTTCTTGCCCAGCTGTCTCCTTGGTGGAATTAATGAAGATTCTTATCAAATATTTCCATTCCAGATGAGAGTCTGATACGGACGGAGAAATCCTTCTTACGCTACACACACACACGTTACAATCTTAACCAAGGAATAGACGTCTTCTGACTATTTTCTTATCTCTTATTTTCTTTCCCACTTTCTTACTTGTCTGTCTGCCCTCCTGGTTTGCTCAAAGCTAGGCTCAGGTCATGTCACGCACGGACAAAGTTTTTCTGTCAGAATTATTCACTGGACACGAAAGAAAAGCAGTTAACTGGACACGTACATACATACATACACAAACATCCATTTCCAACTCGTTGGACGTTCATAACCGGAAAGCGAAAAATGGGGCATGTTATCAGATTATATTCGATTAAAAATATTTTATTCAAAAGTATGAGCATGAGCAGAAGCCAAAGCATAATATATTTCCGGGATAACGTATAGATCTACCGACTTATGTTCGTTATTTATTTTTTCTCACAGGTCAATAGTTTCTGACTAAAATATGACTTCGATATTATTTCTTAGGTGCAATATACCGCACATAAAAATCAACGATGAAACTGAAGGTGACATTGTCAATTTTATATTCGGTGTTTTTTATTACTTCATTTCGTGTTGAAGGAAACTATAGTTTTATTAGCTTCATTGAACGTGAATATGATAAATAAATTCAGAAATGACAAACTTTTAGTCTGGCTGGACATCAAAACATAAAAAAACATGACCATGACATAGAGTTTAGACAAGGGGAAGAAAAATCGAGCATAGAGCGAAAGCGAATAAAACCTCCTTCCGGCATCTAGCGGCTAGTTGATTTACCCAACTTCAGAAGGAACGGTATATTGGCATCTTTCTAAAAATTACACGGGTTTTACTTTAATTCTTTGAGTTCAACCTCGTAATTCCACTACACAATATTTTTCATAACACGTATTTTTATTCCGAAGAAATCATTCAGGCCATGGTATAAATAACATTCAAAAGTGATTTTTAGATTTGATTTCGTCTCGTAACTGTAAAGATCAATCAATCAGGGCAGGGACAGGACAGGCTCTTACGTCAAACAACAAACTCAGAAAAATCTCATATTCGTTCCTTATCTCGAATGCCTTGCATTACGTTGAGAGAGACAAAGTTAAGATAACTCTTGTTGTTGTGGAGTACATCACATGTCTATGGTTCGAATCCTTCCTATGACGCATTACACAATCCAGGTTTAATGGACTTCGAAACTACTATGCATCCACTTGAGACAACGGATTGTCCATTGACCGCCACTTCATTTTTATCGGTGTGTTTTTAATGTCAATTTATCCGTTGCTAATGCACTCGAATAATTTGTCTAATCGCTTTGAATCAGAGTAAGAGTAGGTATGGAGGAATTCTTCAGTTTTTTGTTGAAGAGTGTTGTGTAAGTTCATAAATCATGTCAAGCACAAGAAAACATGTACCTCAGTTGTGCAAAACTTGTACTAGTCATTCTTAATAGCATAATTAGGCGAGCATTTACAATTTACAGTCTTGTTTATGTTTCGAGAGCTTTGGCCCTTTAGTGCCAGGGTTCGATTCTCAGAGAATTGGTAGTGCATTATATTTGCCGGTACGGCATGGTCATACTTCATCGCGAATATTGCCTTGAATCGGAACCGACAGAATTTGATTTGATTTTGTGACATAGGCCTCCAGTTCTTTCCGTCTGTATTTGATGACTTAAATTCGAAAGCATCGAATAAACTCGAAAGATACTAGATCGATTAAACGTGTACAAATAAACTATAATTATAATTGTCCGACTTAAATACTTGCACATAATTTTCAAGTCGGCATTTAATGAGACGACGACCTCCGAAGGTCTTGAACCCATATGCAAGCATTCGCGAAGCAAATATATACGAAGAACTTTTTTGTCTTCAATTAAAGTCTCACGTTATCTCTACAGATAGATACAAATTCCATCCATATCAGTTCGATTTGATCACGACTTCTCCTCTCCCCAACATAATTTATGTCTTACTTAGTCAGCAAATTATTAGAATTTAACGCGCATTTAATTGTGGTTATATGTCAGGGATCGTTGGCTGATAAAGGATTGACATTGAACCTTTGCAAATAATGCTTCATGTTAGTTCATTCAGTCTTGCATTTCTAAAGGTTTTGTTAATTTGTAACACTGAAACGAATAAAACGAAGGTTTTGACGGTGGGATTTGCATGTGATTTTAAAATTCTGATAATTAATCTCAAATTTTCTAATCTCGATCCATTTGAGTTCCAAACCTTTTTACAATTTTTTCTTTGATCTTGATCCAACCTTTCTGATCAAATTCCTTTCCTACACTCGTAATGAGGCATGTGATCTGATGTTTTAGTGTCTGGGCTACATGTGCCTGCCCGTGCGTTGTGTTGTGTCTTTTGCTGCTCGTTATCTTGAGCTTTTATCTTAAAATGTCAAACATACATATAGTCAGCTAAAGGGCCAATGGACTTACTGATGTAGGAATCAGGAATAACAGTTTTTCAAACGTATGTATTGAATGAGCCAGGTTGAGAGATACAGATAAGTGACGCGAAGCTCGATATGTGTAAAAAAGTACAAGGAAGCTACTTTTCATGTAAAAATCAAATCGATTGAAAAACTATCCCATCAGGTCAGATCAAGTGTCCCGAGGACAAATATGACCAATTGCTTCCTTAATCGATAATGTGGAACATTTTAGACTGATTTGAGGTTTACATGTGCAAGAGCTCCCTTGTTAGTCTCATCTTGTAAGGAAAGGATGTAAAAGATTTTCTTTAGACTGAAAAGATATGTATTGAAGATAAAAGTGTTGAGAGTTTAAGTCGGATGGAACAGTAACTCTTACGGAGAGAGAGAGAGACAGAAAAAAAAACTGTTAAAGAACGTCAAAGTGATAAAATGAACTGGTGAGAGCTTACCGTTAGAACTAGTTATTTATCTGGATTCTTTGGGCAGATTTCATGGTATTTTATGCATGTTATGTGCATAGTAATTTGTTGAGCAATCCTCGCCTACCTTTTCCTTCTTCTTCACGCCTTTTTTACTTCACGTTAGATTTTATTTATTACTTTTGTTTACGTCCGTAGTCTCTTATTTTTTTCCTTACCTCTTGAGTCTTGACACAATGACTAACTGACTTGACACCATATTTATTCAAACTAACTGTTCACGGAAACAAATTGTATAGACTGAATCTAGTTTTCTTAATCTGATGGCAGTTAGATGATTTGATTTGATTTTTTTCGAGTGGTTGGCCCTAGGGCTTCATATCTAAAGATTCAAGCCTCTGACCATTTCACCTGGCCAGGTCATTGCTTTTTGAAACTAGTCTCCGTTGCATTTTGGTAATCTCCACTTGGTGAATTATTTACACAGCTGGACAAACCTCATCAATGCATCATTTAATGCTATGTCGTAACCTACGTGTAGGTCATAATTTAAGCCAAACTTTCTCCAACTTTTACAAGAACCTTAATTTCACACGAATACACTATTTTCATCACCCCCTCAAGTTAAGGATTTTTAGTAAACACTAACTATACCAACACATCAAACTCGAATATTAAATCAATTAGTTTTTTATCTCTTCAAAACATTTTATCCTCTTGCATTTGCATTCCGTTCCGTACATCCCATCATTTTGAATTCTTTGATAACTTGCATTTTCCTTGGAAGTAATCTCATTTGTATAACCTTGAAGTACTTCTACATTCAAATTTCTAAGTCAGATAATAATCCTTCTACTAATTAATACAGCTTAATGACAGCTTTCCTCCTCCAACCCAAGATTGCATTAAAGATTGGTAGAATAAAAATTAGGTGTCAAGCGCCAAAGTGCTACTTACTGCTACTACTGCTGCTACTACATGGTGGGTCGAACTCGTACTCGTGTGTAAAGTAAAAATGAGCCTGACCGTGTCTCGTGTCTGCCAAGTCGAGGTGTTAACTTATGTATAAAAATGGGAGAATAAGAGTGATATTTTTTGACAAGGTAATAACTGTTCATGTAAAACGCTCTTTTGGAAAGAAATGAGAAGTGAATAGCAATTTCATCAGCCAAACACGGTGTATGTAATATTTTTTTTAATTTTACAAGACCTGTAGTTTCCTTGTGAGAGAAAGGCGCATTGAAGTAAAAAAAAAAGAAGAGACGTCTTTTGTTCAAAACTGATAGGATAGGACTTAACGTTACGTTAGTTTTTTGGACGATATGACAGAGAAATAGTTTCTAGTTTCTACCAGTGTAGTGCGACGAGTGCACTATCCGTCGACATAGCCAAAGTGACGCTGAGCAGTGCTATCGGTTGGTTCACTTCTGTTTGGCTCCAGAGTAGGATGGATATTAAGATATTCTAATGACTGTTGATAAGGAAAAGCCTGCAAAATAAAGATAAATTGAAGATAGGGTCTTCACTCCAACGCAACTATTGGGACGGGGAGGGATGATAAAAGCTTGGTCTGGAAAAGAGAGATAAGACAATGTTTCAAGATAGGGAAAAAGCTTTCATTTCGGCTGAAAGCGACGACCGGGACTCAACCCGATTCTTCCTGATAAAACGCTTCATCAGTTTCCAAATTCCAAAATGCTTGACTAAAGCTTTGGCATCGTCTACAGTCTACTCCACTACACTGCACTACACTACACTAGTCCACATGCAACCAGAAGAGAGGACAAAGATAACACACAAAACATATATACATATATATAGATATCCGAACCGAATTCGACGAGGACGAATTCGTG
>JAQGCB010000492.1:0-21640 GCA_034698835.1 Protaphorura tricampata
ATTTTTCATATCATTCATTCCGACAACATGGAAGTCGAAACTTGCCGAAGGAGAAAATTGGCATTTCCGTTCCACAGCAAGAGATGAGAAATTGAAGAAAAAGTCCATACAACTTTAAAAAAAATTCATTTCCTTTTATACCTTTGAGGAATATTACGTTACGTGTGTACGAAGGAGTCGGTCGTTGTCTTGGACGAGAGGGACCGCCTATTGATATAATTTCGATGAGAATTATATTTTTTTTTGTCACCCACCACTGTGCTCAATTAGTTTTAACCGACGGACGGACCAAAACTTTTGATTGTATTGTTGTGCCGTGAGTCGACATGGATTGTCTACGTGCATACGTGCATATGTCCATTATTCTAAAATGACGAAACAAGAAGGAAGGAACATTGAGGTTTTTCTAAAAGTAGTCCATCCATTTGTGTCGGTCCTTCTGCCACACAATCCAATCCTTCCTTCTAAAAAATTTAACACGTTCAAACTTCAACTTCGGCATTCCTAGAATCACAGGGAGACAATAATTAAAGGTGTTTTTTTTTTACTCTCTGTTGTCTCTCTTCCTTTGACTCTCTTGAAATCAAAATTTCCTGTTCTTTTCTTACTCCTTTGCCATTGTTAGAGTGAAAATGAATAAACTAAAGACACATAGGACTTTGACTAAAGAGCAAACGAATTTGTTACATGCATGCATGTGTTCTATGTTCAAGCGTCCTTCCCTTTTTTAAATTACATTACATCACATTTTATTTTAACACAGTGCCGTGACCTCCCGAGGTTTAAGCTATTTCTTCTTCTCTTTTGAACCTTAGGAAAAACTAGGAGCGCTTCATCATCATCCATCGCGTTCCAGCGTAACAGTTGTCCTACATTTTTTTTTCTCCTATCATCCTTAATATGAGTTATATATGTTATGTAGTTTCATTTTCATCTTGAAAGAACATATGTCTGTCCGATTGATCCTTTTTCTCGATACGATACGAAAAATATGAAATGAAATAGTCTTCAATTGGATTTCGACCATTTAGTTCCTATTCCCTGCCGGTTTGTCAGGGGCCTTGGACGCTGGACCCCCTCAGAACCTGAAATTGCTACATGTGATGCGAGGCCCGGCCGCATTCACACATATGTTCTGTTTTTCTCCAGTCCTACAAATGGAATCGGAAAAATATCTTTTGTATTTGTGAGACAAGAAATGGAATAAAAGACTTCTGTACATGGAAGAAAACTATTGAGAAATGAAATATCATGGGAAAAAAATAAGCCCTGCCGGGTTATCTGGTTCATGTCAAATAAAGAATACCAAATATAAAATTTAATGATGAACCGTCCGCGGTCCGCGTCCGCCCGGTCCCGTCCGAAGAACTGGCTGACTTTTTCTTCATTGTACATTGTAAGAACATCAAACAGCGCAGTGTGTCATGTTTTAGTTTTGATTTTATCTATTCAAATCATAGGATTCAAGTCTGACACGTATTTTATGAGTTATACATTTGTCACGTATACACAGTATACAGTGACCAAGTCATTGTATTCTGGTACTAAGGACTCCGAACTCCTACACTTCTGTTCTGACATGAAAACAATACCAATTGGTTCCACATAATTTTTATATACGGTGTTCCTTGTATTCTCGAGTTTTAACAACTTTTAGCGGAAGGTATTACGGTGAAAATCGTTCTGGACAACAATGAAACATGCCCGAAGTCATAATTTCAAAAAATGCTAGGAGTGAAGTGTGAAAATGAATAAGTTACGCAAAGTCTATTTAGTCAATCCAAGTGTCACACTTTATCGAGTCTGTTTATAGAAGGGGGTATTTCATACCAAAGTTTCAAAAATTTCAGGCCGTGAACTCGAATTTTAGTGACTGATGTCTTCATGATATTAATCTTGTGAGTGAGTGACCAGAAACCTCAAATATGAATTAGAATCTTATAGCATAATAGTCTTTTCAGCGCGTTCATTTCATACTGAGTGCATTGGCCATAGTTCATGAAAATAAAAACCCCCACGTACTATTGCATTGCATTACAGTAACCAAATAAGTACAATTCGTCTCAGAAATATGTATGGGATCGTGTGTCTTCCGTCTAATAATATGGAGATGGTAATAATTTATAATGACGAGTTTTGTGGTGTGAATTAGAGGTAGGGGGAAATGACACATTACATCCTCAAATCTTGGGTCTCATGCTGTGTTGAGGATGATGTATTGAGAAGAAGTTTTAGCAAATTCCATTTTGGTGGAGTCTTTTTCATAATTTATGATCATGTCTGTCGTCCAGCTACTATATATGCTCAAATTCAATCTCTAAACTTTCTAAACTCAATCTCAATTTTGTGTGTACAAGTTTTATCCCATTACTACGAGAAAAAAAACAGGCAACCATATTTTTTAGTTTCCTTCCCAAACATTGATGTTAAATCATCTGTTTTATTACATTCTCTCCAATTTTGATGAGGAAATGGGAATAAAAATTTCGGGTGATAAATTTTGAGTTGTTCTAAAGAGGAACAGAACAGAGTAGCCATTTTGAAAATGATTTGATGGAAGAGTAAGAGTAACACCATAAGGATGGAACGGGACGGACGGCCCACCTGGGGCTATCAGAATAATTGCTATCTGCCCAAACACAAAAGACACTATTTTTTACCCGTGACAAAAACGTCTGAGAGTAGTAAGGGAACTAAGCCAGGTGTGAAAAGGTGGTTGTAACAACAATACACACACAAAAAAAGTATTCTGGAGAGGAGAAACGCCCCTTCCTTCAAAAAAGACGGCCAATCCTCATCACCCCCACAACTCTTTTCTTTTTGAACAAAAACTAGGACGGACAGTTCCTTTCTCCTGGAGACAAATTACCCTCTCACATGCAATCTCACCCTCATCCATTCTTGCTACACTTCTTTTTTTTTCTAACAAAATTATCCCGTATCAAATTTCAGACATGGATGACGGTGTTAGTACCGCTATAATATCGTCTAGTCTTGTCTATCTTTTTATAGCACTTTCCTTTAGGTTCTTTTCCCTTAAAGGCAAAGAAATACTGATTTTCAAGATAATGAAGAAAGAAGGAACATTTTATTTTAAAAAAATTGCCAAAGATTCTATAACAAATCCCAAACTAGAAAAACCCATTGCAATTGCAGGCAAACTGAATAATACATATGAAGATTATAATATATAACAATTGTGGAATGTAATTCGTAATCGCCACGATTTAATATGCAGCCTTCCAATTTATCTTACACCTTAATGAAGCTGCATTCCTTCCATCTGTATCTGCAGCACAGGTGTGATGATTGATTCCTGTGGTGAACATGAGTAATGCAATATCTTGGCCCTTGAAATGGTTCTCATTACATCACGTACGTATACAAAATGCAGTATAAAAAATCAATACTGATGAGACGACATTATTACACCTCTTTGGTCGGAATGGAATATCTAATGTTACGGGGAATCATTGGAATGGAATGAGATTTTAAATTAATTTTCAGTATTGTTCCTTCGGTACGAATCTTTGTGTTAGAACGTGTTGAATTCAGTGTGTTAGAATTCAAGAACGTTTAAGGCTTTTGATTTAAGTTGAGTCGTATTTTGTAATAGTCAGGAAGAAAGTTTCAAATTAATTTAAAGCGTTCCTCATCAACATTACAGATTCGTTTTAAAACTGACAAACCTTAGTCTTAAAATATTGCATAACATATTTTCTTCAAATTCTAGTTATAAAAGTAATTGAAAAAGTAAGAGAATTGATGCCAACACGTGGAAAATATGAGTCACAGTCAAATCCAGGGAATCCACCCTTTAATTTGATAATTCCAAATTGGACAAATTGAAGAATATGCAGGTTCACGTTAAAAATTTCTAGATAAATTATTGCGAATACAAATATCACAACCAGAAAAAGTTCCTGTAACACTAGCAGAAGCACCAGGTTACTCAAATTAATACATGGCGATGATTTGGCATTTAATAATCCAAAAACCATTTGAAGGCAGATAAACACTTGATAATTTCTAAGACCTCTGAAATCTGGATGTTAATGCTTAATACTTCTGAGACGTCAAAGCTAAAGCTTTCTGAAAATATATTGGATTATGGTTCGTCAGTTTATAATTGTAAACGAAGAGCCTCTGAACAAACTCTAGACAATTTTATCCTTATTGGTATATAAAAAAAAATGGTTTCAGAATAGAATTTCAATGATGATGATGATGAAATGAAGGAACTAATGGTCAAGTCTGACTCTGACTGTGCGTGAACTTGACAGGTAATACCTTCTCTCCAAGAATGATTAATTTCAATCGTGTGTTTAAGAATCAAGACACACACGTGCGATACATCCAATGATATGGCATGCGTTCGTTCCATAATGGAAAAATTGTTAGACTATTAAAATCCAACGCACTGTTCTCTGTGCATTTTGAATGACTGGTTGGTGGGCAATGCAATGGATGATTGTTTCCAGGACAGGTATAATGCTATAAAGCTTCCATAAATTCATTTTTTTTTGTATTCTGTTTCATGATCATTGTGCATGAGCATGATGTGTCAGCTATTTGTGCATAATGTGAACCTTACAATACAAAGATAAGGTGACAGAGTGTCTATTATATATGATTCAGACAGGTTGGGTAGCTAGTTGAAGGGGTTACCAACTTATTATTATTCTTGGATGACAATACATAACACACAGCTAGATACATAGAACATTAAGCACAAAAGATCAGAAGGAATGATCTTTGTATGTCTTCGGATATCCAATGCATGTAATACATAATAACACAATGGAATACATAGAACAGTATTGTGTAATGTTCTAAAGTTCTAATACAGGGTGTTTCGGTGTTTTAACATTTACCCTTAAAATTTCGGAATAGAACTTTACTCAATATCAAACATTAATTAAGCGTCTTATCACGAAAGTTAATTAACTGTTTACATAGTTCGCAAAGAATAGACTCTCCAAGTTTTAATAGGCAGTTATTACGAGTACTCCACCTTAGTACTCTTGCAAGTCGAAGGAATTGTCTGATGATTACAACTTAGTGGTATTAGTATTATTAGGTGTACTTTTATCCCATTGCAGTGGGTATGATATCGTGAAAATTATCAAACATTGCCAAAACTAGGGATGAATTGTTTGGACACCGCAACCGTCGATCGCAGCTGTCAAAAAGAAAGTCCTCTGTTCAAAATTTTCAAAAAAAATGAAACAGCTCTGTTAAAATCTATATTTGCCAATAACTTTGGAGAAAATGAGAAATAGTTTTTATAATTGTGGTTAATAATGTAATTTCAAGCATTTTGAGACACTCTTCCAACCGATATAATGTGTATTATTTTTGGACGCACCATCCTATTTTTCGGGGTCCAAAAAGTCAAAAGTGGGCTTGGCACGCACTCCAAAGTTTTTGCTTCTTCTAACAATGATAATATAATGGTTCCTGTGGGTGCTTGTTGGAATTATGATTATTTTTATGATTGCCTTTCTTTACTGAATGTATGTACGAGCACACAAGTAAGGTAGGGTGATAGAGATCTCAGTATGAGTTATGACTTAGGTCTAGGACTGGACTTGGACCCATGGAGTCACAAACTTAGAGAAAAATCCATCCAACCTAATGTAATGTGTATTGTACAGTGTGGATTGTTAATTGTCCGGTAGAATGGGCTTTCAATGTCGGATCCCGAAGAATAATGGTATATAAAGTGCAGTGCAAGTGGACTCTGTTTAATAGTTGTTCTATTAAGTAGGAGGATAGAGTAGAATTCTAAAAGTACTACTACTAGATTTATAGACTTCAGAGGTACAAGTACAAAGTAATAATGTCAATTTAATGTAATAATGGTTCTTTCTTAATGACCTCATGGGAATGGAATGGAATGAAGTTTCTACGTACATTTTCCATCTCCTTGCTCTACTTTTCTTTCTCATTTCTTCCCCGGGTGTTTTGCGCGTAATAAATCCAATTAAGTCTTTGGAAACGATTAATGGTCGGAGAGTGTTTGGTGATGAGGTTGCCAATGAAATCAAGGACCTCCGACAGTGTCTAACTCACATTAACAACACATCACTCTTAAGCCGACCAAAACCGGCCAGTCGCAGTCCAACAATGATGAGATGAGTTCTTTCACTCCACACGTTATTACTAGCATTATTATTATTATTACAATAACATATAAAGAATAAAAACAATTCATCTCACATCTTGAGTCACTTTATTAAAGTCAGCACGGCAATCAACACACTTGGTAATCTACCAAAAACATCAGCAGCAGCTGCGATGCTGCGAATCTGAGTTGAGAGAACTGGATTCCTGAGCATATTAGATTGGAATGCAGCCTACGTATGTTACGTACGTACTTGAGCAACTTATTGTATGAAATTTTTACTAGAGGAATGACAATAGGTAAGTATTCGCCTAATTCTTGTTAAGTTAGTTTGTTGAAAGGACATCTGGGATTATTACACTCAAAATTTATGGGACTTTCTTTCAATAAAATACACAGTTGGAGAATCTCTCTCGTATAATACCACATGCCGGTTCCAATCAAACAACGAGAAGCACAAATCTAATAGAAGAAAAGTAAAAGTATCCTATCCCATCTGTACTTTCGGTTGTTTGTAGTACTTCTAATCTGGCGACATAATGATTTCGCTTATGACGATATCCATTCCAAAGATATAAGTGTTTTTGGACCAGTTCATCTTATTATGATAATTTTGTTAAAAGAATTCCTTGGAATAATTGTAAACCGAATTTTAAGTGACATATTCTCGGTTCGCCACAAATACGATAACTTCCACATTTTCCAGTACTTATGTGAAAATAATGTGAATTTACTATCGAGATACTATCAAACATTAAAAACAGGTTTACATTTGGAATAAGCTTTTGGCTTCTCTACTTAATCAAACAAAACTTTACAATTGACATCAGATTAAAAGTTCGTGCGCAAAGGAATGTTATGCATGAGAAATTTTAGTAATGGCTACAGAAATGCTACCAATATTCTCGAAATAAATGAATTTCCTCAGCAGGATATTTAGTGACTGTTTTTGTCATCAAGTTTCATATTGTATTTCAGTGGTACTTACTACAACTACAACATGCAAGCCAGCACGCACATTAAATTCTTGAGCCTCTCAAGATTTGTTAAAATAAACTTATTTCACAGTAATTCACTTTTACGGTTTTACACTAGAATTAGCGTGAGAGTGGTTTTAAAATGTTCAACGCGTGTTTTTGAGATGGATTGAAATGAGACCAGAAATAATCTGTCGACACGACGGACTCTCTCAAGGGAAGAAAGAAAAGGTCATGTCAATCTTCCATCTAAACACACAAAAGTTGTATTCATCAACCGAACCGTGTAACCCGAATGGTTGTAATGACACGCAATGTTAAATATATTCAAGGGATTGTGATTGTACGTACAGTCAGTTCATTTCATGAAAAGAACCCCAATTTTTTTTAGGACCAAATACTACAGTACAACTTGAATGTGACGAAAAGTAAAGTTGGGTTGAGTTTTAATGTTATGTGTGTATTTCTTTGGATTGCAGTGTTGAAAAAAAAATTCTTTGAAGAGCCAACTTTTACAAATGCAGTGCAGAAAAATCCTTAGAGCTAAAGTGTTTGTTGTGTTGAGGACAATGTAAATGGGAGGATAATAGGGATATCCAACCTCGTTCAGTTCTTTCAAGCCCTTCCATTACACGTACATGCAATCCAGTCATTTTAGAATTGGATTCAAAAGAATATTATTCTCTTGGCAAAAAATAACTCAACTAACTCACTTGAATTTTATTCGGATTCGTAGAGGTGTGTAGATTGTTGGGATTTGACTCTCGAAGAGTCAAAGATGACTTGAAAATGTTTTTCTTTTCGGCTCCTTAAGTACTACTACTACTACTACACATGTTACACATGTAAGAACAATGAAGGACCTCCCTGATTTTAAAGGACAAAAGACCTTCGTCGTAGTCCCCTCTTTTAAGAATTCGTTCCTTCAGTAGCAGTGTAGAGCAACCACTCCAGAGTTTTTAGATCGGGTTGAAATGAAACAACAAAAAAATGAACAATTACCTAGTAGCATTTGTTGAAAGGAATGACAAAAAATAGTTCACGGTAACAGTTGAGGAGTTTTTTTAAACTAGTGTCACTGTTAGAAAAGTGTATGAATACTGATGACAAATTGAAGTTTATTCGTTGTACAGTCATCAGTCGGTACAACCTAAATATATTAGACGCTATCGTCTGATTCAAGCGTTCTCTTTTTTTGCCAGACAGTTTCAGCTTTGATTACAATTAAGCCTCTAAAAATTCAGAAACATTTGACTAATTTTTGCAACTGAACTCCTCCCATAATTTACGTATGCGTACGCCCTTGAGTCAACGTTTCTCAAGAGTGAGGGACTTATGTATATGCTTCGATTCGTTTTCCAACTGCAAAACCAAAATACAATTTCATATGTCAAGTACAAAATTATGGGGATCCATGACTTGAAAATAGATAGTTCATAATGTCAATGACGTACGATTTATTCATTCCTATGAATTTTCCAAGAAGATTTTACATAGCTGATGGATTGGATCTCTTTAATCACAAACAATTTTTTTTTGGCAAACTGAACACGTTCTAAAGAGCCTACCAGGCACGATAGAATATTTTCGTACAGAATGAGATATCATATCGAATTCAAGGGCGGGTTCGGGTTGTACGGATAACTGTACTGGCTACCTTTTAAGTAATCATATCGCCATGTTTACATTTGCAGGGATCGTACCCTCAACAGAACTATCTGTATCATTTTGGTAAAGCTTGGACTGACAGTAAAGCATTATCATCGCATGTTGTTGAATCATTGATTCTCAGAGTGCATTTTCTAATACAATATCCTTCTTCATTTCTTAATTTCGTATGAGTGAGATTTGTGAAGCCAAGTCGGTCTGAAGTCAGCACTGACAAGAGTTTCGCATGAGAAAATAGTTTACACAGTGCAAAAGATCACATCCCATTGATCCAATGGTAGGTTTAGGTTAGACAAACTGAAAAGACTTTTTGTTTGATGAAAAGAAGACAATCGTTTAACTTCATGTAAAATAAAAATGAATGGAAAAGTCTCGGAGTGAAGGTAAAGGCAAAAAGCATTCAGAAAATTCAGATCTTGTTCATTCGTAATTATAGAGTTGAAGTTGGTCCGAAATGATCCCATCAGTTTTCCTTTTGACTAAGCTGTGGGAAAATGAAGACGTTGAATGTGGAGTCACCCTTTAGAAGAATTGACGACAATGACAATGGAGTCCCTGAAGACTAAAATGAGCTTTGTTCAAATCCGGTCCGACCCACACTGGCAAAGGACCGGGACTTGGTTCCTCCTGGAGTCAATTGTCCGACAACACATAATCACAGGCTTCATGGAGAAAATCAAAGGCTCACCCATGTTGCTCTGAATGCGAAACCTTCACATTACTTGTAATTCTCTACACTACTTTTAAAACTCACAGTTCAATTCAAAACAAGGAAAGGACCTTTTACCCCCTAGCTATTTAAAGACTTTTTTTCTGTGCAAAAAGAAGAAAGAAAAAGATGAACTTCTTTTCTCAATCCGACAACGGTAAGTTCTTATCAACTGTCAAAATACAGTAATTACTTGGGATGAAAAGTGTTTGGCTGCCTTTCAGGAAGAAAAGCACGAAGTTGACATCGTGATTCGTGATGCAAGAAATTCATGTCTTTCAGAGATTAAAGTCATGAAAAATACAGTTCAGGCTGTCTGACGATGGCCTTTCACAAAACATTTCTAAAAATAGGAAAATCAAACTATAGAGTAATATAAATGTAATGCATCTCAGGTTTAAGGAGAGTATAAACGCTTTGGTATTTATGTTACATATTTTATATATTTTTCTATAATTTAATATATTTCTACAAATATTTCTTGTAATAAACCGAAGGTTTACAAAACTATCCATATTACAAAAAAATCAACAACCAACGGAAGCTGGTTAATCTAGCGGTATATGTAAATACAACTATACGCGAGTGAGAAATTAATTAACCATATGAATTTTGGTGGCTAATTAAATGTCAACGTTTGAAATGTATAACAAAATGGGGCGGCTAATATAACACATTAATAGTTAATTAGCGAAAATAATTAGATACGTTTTACTCTCTTCGCTGATCTACTGCATATGTTCGTGTGAAGTTTGAATAGCTCTGTCTACAAAAAATGCGAAACATACGTAAAAAGGTTTATTTTTTTTGACCACTATAGCAAAGTCGAACTTAAAAAAGACCAGAAAAGAGCGATAATAGTATCTTGATTTGAAATTACATATGGCTAGCTGAATTCCAAGAAAAAAATACGGCATAAGGATTCGCCGACCTTGCGCTGATGGGACCTGATGGATCATTTGGATTTGGACTGCGCCTATTAGTAGCTGACCCAATAAATTACTATTAAGTTTAATTCGGCTAGAACGCCCACGAATTTTTCTTATTTCATACAACACTCTTTTGACTTCTTATCTTAACTACATGTGACAAAAATAAGTTACGGATGGTTTAGCAGAAAATTGATGTTAGGAGGACCATCGTCTATGTCAATTCTGGCACAACCGAGACTTGTAGGTTTCCGACAACCCTTACAAAATACCGAAAATGCAGGTCGTAGGACTGTTTTGAGTTCGAATTGTATTTCTTTTACATTGGTTTACACGGACTTTACTCGTGTCATCCATTTTACACCATTCTTTGTCCTTATCTTATCTCTAGTTGTGTCAAAGTTCGGTTTCTTTTTAAGAAACAAAAATTGGAGAAACAACAGATCAGAGACACAGTTCGCCCGTTCGCGGAGCTTTCATCTTTGAGAATGACTTTTGAAAGGTTGTTGTACAAAAAGTGAACATTACATATAAGTTTAGTTTGAAAGATTTCATTTCAAGATTAGAAAGAGAACAAGACGTCGCTTGTTTAAAGATACCCCGTCATATCTTCCTATCCCTTCGTAAAAATGTCGAAAATGAAGTAATTAATCGTTAGTTAGTGGCGTGGCATTTTTTTTTCTTCATCCTTCTCCTTGTTACTGTTACTGTTACGTATCTCCTATTGTGTTGTGAAATTGTGATGGACCTTAAGAATGTTGAGCCTATTAGAAGATATAATGGGAATGATAATAGTCCGAAGGATTTGGAAGTGATTTATGAATGGTGGTTTGAGTGAGGACCACGTGCTTGGGAGACCCCCACTGACGTGACCCACGTGTGACCCTTTAAGGGTACTTTATTAAAGATGAAGAGAGTCACAATGCAATGCAAGGCAAGGTAGTGGTAGGAATGGAATGAAATTGAATGGGGGCTGAATATAATAGAATTCCTTTTTTTTTATTCTCTTACACAAAACAAAAGTATAGTTCATGAAATCTCATCGCCGCGCCGGGCCGGTGCTCAGGTGTTGAATTGGAGTCTCTCATCCTAATTTAATTAATTTCAAAAAGAAAATTTATTAAAGACTTGGCCCCGATGAGAGCCCATGAAATCACATGAAAGGAAATTTAGAGCCAGAATCACCCGGGAGCCGTCACATCACCAATTCCGACTCATTCATTTTTCTCTCTGGTCTTCTTTTTTATCTTTATTCGTTATGATGAGGTCAGGTGGGCAAGGAATTCTTTCCACTCATCCCCAAGCAGCAGAGAACACTGGAATGTTACAATCTTTCATCATCTTCACTCTGGAATTATAATTAATTTATTGTGTTTGCCGTTCCATTGCGGAACCGAGATCAGGCCGCGTGCAGGTGTGACAAGCTCTACAAGTACGCTACGGAATTAATTATTAAATGCCTATACATATCGTAATAGCACGTGCTACATATGCTAGACGTATTGAGCTACCTAAATATAATGTATAGATTCCCAACTCCCAGGAGGAGGTCTTAAGCTAAATATCTTAAGTTTTGAAGTTGTGGGATATAAAATCCAATTTTTAGGAAGGTCCTCTTTTACAGTTATATAATTGTCATCTGATCTGGAATATGAAACTAATTGAGCGCATGAGACACTCACTCTCCTTGGGTGCCGAAATAAGAAAATGGTTTTCGATAACTTCTGTAAGCGAACAAAAATATTCGTGTCCAGATAGACGATTTCGACTTAAATGTCTCTAAACGCTATATTTCAAAATTTGTACTACCCCAGTTGTATGTAATCAGTATCAATGCAGCGTTCGTCAGTTCTGGCGACTTCGGTCAAATATAATGGTTCTTAATTTATCTTCTACGCTGAAGACAATCTCAAATGTATCCGAAGAGAGAGTAATTTATATCTCAATTTTTAGTGTTTCTTCGAGAACGTTACGAATGATTCAAAGAGGATTCCTTTTCTAAATCCGATGTTTTCAGCGGCACTGATGAGTATTATTTAGCAAGAAGAACGTGAAGAAGGGCGAAAAAATTGTGACATAGTAAAAATTAGAAGTTTTGCAATAAAAATGCACCCTGAGTGGAGAATTGGAATACTAATTTTAGTATTACATCTATGTATGTATTTGTACATTTGTTGTGTCGTCCTTCCTTGGAATTATAGCTAAAGGAATAAGGGGTGACAGTGAAGGATGTCACTCGTTGTGTGCTCCAAATGAAATTAATGAATTACAAGGAATTAGAGTCTGAGAGGACGCCCTGTTGTGTGAATCCCCGGACCACAAACTCGTAGCTAAAACGAGTTAAAACTAAAAAGATAAGCCTCTCTTCCCTGCACTGGTGTAGGCCGTCGGATGAAGAACAACCCGCCCTGGAAGAAAAAGCCCATTCTGAAGAACAAATTAGATAGAGATAGGGTTGAAGGATGAATGGTTGGTTGAATCACGGCCGGGGGTACTCCCATCATTTCCCTCAAAAAGTCGGAGTCCGAGGAAAAACAAACCCCGAAAATACAGAAACAAAATCCCATAAAAGTCGCAACTCATTACGAGGGAGTAAAGAAAAAAAGTACAAGTACCGGGGTTTTCTCTGTGTATATTATTTTCTAACTACATTATGGAAATTTTTCATCCCCCCTCAACCCTTTCCCCTCCGTCCTCCTGTCCTGTGTCTCCATCCACTCAAATAAATCACAGTGGGGAAACTTTTAGTGTAAAAACAGTCTTTTTCACTTGTTCAAATTTTCGGTGATTTTTATCTCCTGAAGAAGACTTGGATTTTATCGGATGGAGTATTTTCCCTAGGAAAAAAAAACATTTGGAATCCACTTGTTCATGTGTGCATTGTGTACATACTCGTGCCCATGCTGAGAGTATTTTATTAGAACTTTTCATTTTCCGTACATTTATTTTAGTTGACTTGTCATAATTTCAAGTTTCGGAATTTATTTTTATTCCCTTTTAGCGTGCAAGCAGCAAGGCTACTACAGAATCCAGTCATAATTCTGCCGTTTTCCAACCAAAACTAATTTTTCATGTTAGTATTTTCTTGCTGTATACACGTTATTTTTTGACACATTCGCATTATTGTTTTCTCCGTACTACAATGAAGTTTCCAATCATTGAGATTGAAATCCACGGACTACAATTTATTACCTTGTCCACTACATTAATAATTTTAGGAATTTCATTTCTTGATGGTTTTGGATCAATAAGTGTCAGAATTTTCTCTTTAATATTTTTGGTCCTTCCAAGTTAGTTGTCAGGCTTGAAGGAATACAACAATCACAATTATTGTTCAGGGTTTTTTAGGTACACACACAGCATATGCACAGGTGTAATTTTTTTTCGTAGTGGTGGTGGGACATACAGAGAAAGAAAGAAAAAGGATGGAAGGATTGCACCACGCAGAGACAAAAACACAAAACCAAAACCAAAGGATCGAACTAAACTCTAACTCGGGGGAAAAGTATTTTTTATATATATAATATTTTCCAATTGGGCAATTTTTCATCTGTTGGCTGCCTGAATGAAGAAGAAGACTGAAAAAAATGTAGAGCCACCTATGGTGCTTCATTCCTTTGGTCCGAACACACCCATCATCATATCAAAGACAATTCATTTGTCATTCTAAAAAATATTGAACTTCACTTCACTCCATTATTTCCCCTCTCTTGTTCATTATTGCTCTTCCCTCCTGTAATGTGTAATGTTGCCTTCACATTATTATATTATTATTATTATCTTGAGACGTACTTCACAAAAATCATCATTGTATCTTTGGTCCATCAAATTCATGTTCCTGAATGTGATGTGTATGATTCACGTACAACGTACAAGGTGCAGCATTTATGAAGGCGGACGACGGAACATAATTCAAGAATTCCTATTGTTGCATTTCATAGCATTGTTGTTTTCTTTTTTTGGCTTTTGTTGATTCTAACCATGCATTGCCGACGACATCCTCAATTTTCTCCAGTTATTCTCTCATGGCTATTCATACGCTCATGTGTCACAGACAACGAGTCAAATATCAGTCGTTTTGATCAAGTAGGTACGTGACATGGTCAAGCTGTTTTAGAGAGACCTTTCACCACGATGTCATACAGACGAATGTCAATCAATGTGTATGTTTTGTAAGTAAATTAATTGATCAAATCAAATTGCAGTGCGTGCGAGACATATCGGTAGAAATGCTAGGTTATTTAAAAGAGTAGTTTGAAAATCCTTCAGGCCACCACATTTCTGAGGATGCTTCACAAAAATTAGTATAAGTTTGGGCTGTTTCCTGTGACATTCAGACCTAAGCGTGAATCCTTGTACTCTTATGAATTATGATTCTTCATAAAATATTATAATATTGTCAGTGCCACACGATCTCTTTGTATTTTCTATTGTGTGTCAAAATGGTAGTCTAAAATGTTGTTTATTGAAAGGGTGTGGTTCTCACTTTCTTCAGAGAATAAAGCATAAGAATACGACAGCCTTTCCTTACTTCATTTTATGCACTACACAATCCACAATACGTATGTACTATAGTAAATAGACAGTAGATAGTAGCAATTTAAAGGAGGAGAAAGAGGACACCAACACAATAGACTAGTACGTAAGACTATTGCATTATAGAATTTCATTGTGGGACAATGGTCTGGGAATTTGATTCGTTTGAAACACTCGTCCATTATTGTGAAAAAGTAAATGAAAAAAAGGGAGGAGATCGAAAGACAAGTCCCTATTCAGTACAATCTCATTTCAAATTTAATTGGAAGCACTTGAGAAAGAAGTTTAGTCTTTAGTACAGAGAGATTTATTTAGTTGATCTTACCAATTTGTTAAGAGTCTGACAAGGAAACTTCTTTTAAAGTCAACCTCGGTCGTACTAAAATTTTTGATGTATGAAGTGTATGAAGATGCAATTTTGAAATTTTGTGTAGCTTGTTATGGAATCCCCAATTACCTTATAGTAATCCAATTTAAATGCAGGCTAGTCCACATTTAGTTTAATACACATAAATCCCTCCCCTCGGGTTTAAGTCTCGAGTCGACACTTTACATGAAAATTGGTTACCTTGTTACCAATCGTATCGTAATTCAAATCCAAAAGGCCCAATTTCGTCGATTTCAACACACACATGACAGAAAAGAGGTCATTCTACAAAAATGTATGCGTACATCGAGATAATTATGCAGATGAATTAGTGCCATACCGTAATTCAACTTTCGAATCTACCAATACCAACTAGGTCTCCTGCTTTAGGAGCATTCAAGCGCAAAATTCTATAAGTGTATACGAATCTGGGACAAAGCGGTGTTGCTAATGCATGTTTCAAATTAAAATTGAAACCACCATCGTATGGTCGTATGCGATAATGAAAAAAATATTAAAATAATGCATTTAATCTATTGAGAATGAGATTTTTATTCCGAATGTACCCAGATTGCTATTGAAATATTAAGAGCTAGAGTTCTCATCATCCTTAATTCCAGATGTATATAAATCTACATTCTACTACCTCAGCTTCTTATTCTGTTTTTAAAACGAAGAGTCGAGTGAGAGAAATGTATTAACTGAGATTTCGAATTTTCAGATCTGCGATTAAAATATTACATACCACTATTGAATTATAATGACCCTACTCCTTCCTAGGTATCATTACGGCATAATTATCAACTTGTATAGATTTTTGTGATTACGACTCACTATCACGCATATCTCTATATGTTATGTCATGTTGTTAGCGGCGTTATTAGCAAAACGTTATTTCTTTATGAAGACATCAAGAATGGACACTAACTGAGTCATCAATTTACTAAGACTAAGTGACATTAATTTATTTAAATGGATTCAGAATGAAGTGTTTAGTATTTGTGTTTCTCATTACTGTTGCGTTGCATGATAATGACTGTCTATGTTTCAGTAATTAATGAGTTGAATTTTATGAAATGTTTTTAATACGTTTGTGGAACTAAACAATCACTATGCAACAGGGTAACTGCTCTACCTTTTCAACCTCCCAGTTGGGAGTCTTATAAATTAAATTGGAACTTGATTTTATATTTCATAACCTACACCAGACGAGTGGAATGTTTATCGGTGTAAAAATTAAATCCAACATAAAGGTAACGGAATCAAAAAAAAATTCCTGAACAAAAAGAAAACATTGTTCCTTATTGCATTGGAATTACACAAAATATGTATGTAGGCTTTATTATCTCAGAGATATTTTGAATTTTGAAATTTTGAGACAAAATGAATATAGTTCATCTTTTTCTTTTGTAAATATAAGCAAAATGTTCTTCTGCCAAGAGAGATTATAAAAATTGCGTTCCAATCGAAGCTGGCCTTAATGTAAAATCTTCAACTTTTCTGACTAAATCTCTACCAGATTCCCCGATCGATTTGTTTTCCCCGTGGAAAATATTTCATACGCACGAATGGAAATTAGTTTGTACATGAAAAATAATACGTAGGTTCATACTTATCTGCTTGGTTCAGATGTGTAAGACAATTTGCCGATATACGATCTTGACACAGTTAACCAGTTACCAGTACGATTGGACACTTATTCTCTTTCATTTTCAGACCAATCTTCTTTATCCGTCAGACTATTTACTTAACTTCACGACATAAAAGAACCCTGTATGATTCACTTAATATTTCTGAAACTCAAGACCCAGTTAGAGAGTCCAGGTTACCATCAGGCACCATGTTTCTAATAGATAATTTAACACAAAATTTGACAATCTCACAATTTTCAGATATTGTATTAGTCATACCGTCGGTCATCACTTCCATGGGTTTATTCCCTGAATTCCCTGGGTAATTCGTAGCGCCTGCGGATGTCTCCGGCAAAATTTCACTAATTCGTATGACGGTTTGGACAAATAATATCAGCTTTAGCAAGATGTGTTATTCATGTACTCGTACAAGCAAGACCTCCGATACACATATTTTCAATTCGGTTTTAAATATCATTGCTTAGATAGGTCACTGAACATTTTGATATTTCGAGAAGTGCATCTAATGAAGAAATTCAAAAAATAATCCGTCTTGTTTAAATATGCTAAATATTACATTTTGACGTTACTCTACTTCCTTAAACCCAAAAGTATCCTTTAATTGATTCGAAGAAGTATATGAATTAGAACAAACACATTAATTAATAACATTCCCAGAGAAATACATACACTTAGTGTAGACCGTATTTTATTTGCTAGATGGTGGCTTCATCCCCATTTTAACTCAGAACTATAACCATAGCACAGAATCACCGGACGCGTTTGCAAGCATTTTACCGCAGACAGGAATTACTGAAATCTTTGGCTTATCATTTCTTTACTCGCAATAACCGCTGACGCCTTAATTGTATTAGTGCGTCTTCTGAACTAGTACTTTAGGAGTTAGTTGCATTCAGACACACTCCGACTTTATATTAAGGATAATCAATAATTGTTAGCATCACCCATTATAGCTGAAGAACTGCGGTCGACATCGTTAATTTTACATTCAAATCCATATAAACAGTACAAATGATAAATTGACAGACTCAAAAACTACAACTCTATATTAAAATGGTCTAAAGACTGTAACGTATCTACACAATTGTAAAGTTTGAGCTCAAACTCAAAAGCATTAAGCAGATTTGTTATAACGACTAACTTGTAAATATATTTTAAGTTTTGATAGATTGATACTTGACAGGGAAATAATCTTTTGAGTGTGACATTGCGCAATGTACGGATTAGCCGAACCGATTGAGTATGGATTTTTCTCAAGTCATGATGATTTGATCAAGCAAACTGGAATAGGAATAAGAGACTTGTTTTTGTGGTGATTATTTTATATCTTCAATTGTTATTCATAGATTGCGATTGGTTGGTTGGGTTTATCATCAACTAAAACTACAATGCAATGACTCAAGACTTATAAAAAAATTTCGGCGTTCCACAAGAGGATTGGATTTGAACTGTCATTGTTCCTGATGAGTTCACATGATTTAATCAAAATGTTCATCCTTCCAAGAAGCTCTAATCCTTTTTTTTCCTTACACTTGTCAATGCTCATGGGGTCCATCGAAACAAATTTAATCGACTGATAGGAATGCATAACTTTTTAGGCTTACAGTTTGGGCAGCCGAATCTTATTTTATTAAGAGCAAAACAAGCCAAATGAACTGTTCGAACATATTCTCAAGACACAAACACAATGATGGAGTGGTACACATTATTCAATATTTCCCAATTGCCAATATATACCCATTATCCAATATAAAAATAAAAATTTATTCACAGTATCGCAACTCGAAGTTGAAATTAAGTTTCTTGTTCAAATAAGGAATATCAAACAAGAAAGCAACAAGTATAAGGATATATGAAAATACAAGATCTTATGCGTATTACTGACTAGGTAATTAATTTTTAATTGAACTTTGTCTGACTGGACTATTTACACAGTCTTTACATTCTAGTGATCTTCGAGGTATAGAAATGTCTCAAGTTTTTATAATTTCTGTACCCTGTACTGTCAAATTACAGTTTTCCCATCGTCTTGTCATTTGTCTTGTCTTGTCATGCCAAAGCAAGACAATAAAATTTCTAGCCAACCTGTATTAAGAATAGCATTAATGTCGATTTACGAAATTCTTCTGGCATCGTGGAAATAATTAGCATTTAGGAAGTGGATGTACACTCATTATGGGCAGATAATACCGCATATATGACAAAATACAACCCAGGGCAGAGGCCGGGGGATGCATTCATTCCTGGAGGGTCAGCGGACAATGACTTTCACCACTTTCACCACATAATGTCAATGAAAAGAGCTGGAGAAAGGCCCAGGTTGTATTTGAGGACGGGGTTTTAAATGAACTCGGGGTTGAAGTCGTTTACGTTTAGCTATTTCGAATTCGTCATATTTTTTGCGTTGAACTGAACAAACGGACTGTCTATAATGTTCATTCGTTGCATTACCATCATTATAATTGCTGGGTAATTAGTTTGCAGGCATAAACCATGACAAATTGACACAATCTTGTAGAGCCGTAATTTTCACTCAGGAAAGATCGTTGATCGTCAAAATAAATTTGGTCTAACCTCCTTGATATAGTGATTCTCCGATCAAGCTTTAATATTTTTAGACCTGTCGACCACGATAGGGTACTATAGTTGGCGCTGTGAATCACTAAATGGAATATGACTCACATTTTCGGGACATCGTCTTCGTCAGGAATAAAATAGAAAAGTGCTACTTTTTTGTATGAAATCAAAAGGTTTAATCTCAGGTTAAAATTGTATACGATAAATACTCGACTCATAATCACATCCTACCATAATAATTCGTTATAAAATAATAGACAAGGTTGAAGGGGCCTGGTTCTGGCCTTGGGCCCACTTCCTGCGTGCCCTGCATGATTGTCAGTGTGACACTCATGTTGGACATGGAGCGTCGCAGCCAGTGATCCCACCATGGAGCATCCTCCTGGGCCTGAGCCTCATCCTATGCAACTTTAGCTAAGCAAAGATGATCAAGTCATCAAAATTTTAAACATATTATTTGTTTATTTGCCAGGATTTTGATCTTCGACGTGTCTAAAGCTGTGTCTTCTGAGAAGATGCTGTTTTTTCTTGTTCCTCTTATTTTTTTTCAGTGATTCGATGTGATAAACCCTGGCCTGGGCCAGTGGTGATTTGTCCCATGGTTTGAACAAGGAGGGGTTCCTTGTCTCAACAGTGGCCCAATGATGGGGCTGTAGTTCTTAGTGGGGGCTCCTACGGATCCCTGGTTGGTCATGGGCCAAATCCAATGAAGACTCCCTAGAGTGGTTCCTCCTGAGGAGCGGAACCAATGCTGTGAAGAAGGTTGGACCTCTTGGGTTGGGCCACTGGGGTTGTCATCGGGGAACCCACACCAGGGTTACACAGCATGGACGAGAGGAGGAGGTTGTCCACGAGTACTGCCGAAATCCACCAAGACCAAGACGCTGCTACGGCTACGGCTCCAAAAAACTTACCGAACACTTTTTGGTACAATTCTAAGTTCTGCCCCAGTTTTTTGCCCAACGTCTCCCAGGGCAGTCACAGTCAGACAAGACCTCCTCAAGGGTCACTTGACTCAGACTCAGAGAATCCTCATAGGGCTCTTCACTTGACATCAAGAGTCTTCAGAGTTGACAAGGGCTTTGGGAAGTCAACACAACAGAGTATCCCCGCATCCGAGCATCCGGTCCTACTCCTAGGGATACATACATACACATAACAAAAATTAAAATTGTGGGAAATATTAGTACAACTGGGGGTAACAATACGTAATTGTAAATTGACGAACGAATGTCAAGAGAGTCCACCGTCCACCCCAGTGTGAAGAAGACGTCAACTCCACATGTGGTCCACTTGACGTGACATAGTCAAGTCCCACAGACCAACCGTTAATCTTCGAACGTCTCCTCATTATCCTCTTGACCACTTATGACTTATTTATCAGTATTTCATATTTTTTAAAAGAACAAACAATAGACGAACACGATTCACGAAGGTCAGGTCGTTCTCCAGTATTAATTGTCCGAATAAACATGACCGGACCTTAATTGAATTCCACAGACAGAAAAAAGTTGTCCAAAATTATCCAGGGACACACGAATCCCGTGCATTGCCCGATATTTATATTCCACAAATCCATACACACATGAATGAACAGTAAATAGTAAATTAATTTACATAATGATTTTGTGCCATGTAATGTTGTATTGTTTGAGTGACCAGTGACCCAATGGTGTTAAATTTCCGGTGTTTTTTTTGTAATCTGATTAATTAAAATGATCTTGGGTCATGAGATTGAGACAATCGCAATTTATGAGTGGAGAAAACAGTCTTCGTTTTGTTTTGATGAAAACGTGTACATGTGCATGTGGAAGTGTGTGCAAAAATATTTAACGACGATTACTGGAAGGAGAACTCCGTGTTAAATAGGTAAGTTGTTAGTAGTTACATCTCTCAGGGTCCACTCTTTGCTGATTTTCAGTGATTTTTTCTTGTCCCAGGGCCCTTTGACTCTCTATTTATGTCCAGTGGTCATCCGATGGGTTAGAAAGAATTATTTGTTATACATTTGTGAAATTTTTTAAGGGATTAACCGATTAACCCGATTGAGTATTTGGTAGTTAGCTGGATATTTATAAATAATATTATTATTATGCAA
>JAQGCB010000493.1:0-21589 GCA_034698835.1 Protaphorura tricampata
ATCATTACGTAGATGGAAATCCCATCTCTCCTGTGATCACAGGTTTGAAAATAACAAAGATTTTTTGTTTGTTTATAGGCACTGGCCTACCTAATAAAGAGTGGTTGTCAAGTTATTTTGAGAAAAATAATGTGTCTTGACGATAATGGCGATCAGTGTTCATAACCCCAAAGGAAACAGTATACAGAAAATCGAGTAAATACGTGTCAATTTCAAGCATGCATGTTTATGACGAATTACATTTAACATGACAATCAAATATTTGAACGTTATGCACCGAACAAATGAGGACAATACATACAATGGACATAATTTATACCCCACATACGGAAAATACGGATACGATACAATTCCGAATGTACATAAGTGCAGTAAAGTAGAACGCTAAAAATCAATAAATAATCAATTCTTCAAATCGAGCGAACTTTCTCTATCACGTTATGTTTATGTTGATGAGACCGGAACAATATTCTCGAATGGCTATTTTATTTTTTTATATAATAGTATGTTTGCTGCTAAAATATTTTGGCATGTACATTATTATGCTATTTGCTTATTGATTGTCTTGTATTTCGGACACACTATGCTTTTTGATTTAATATCAAATTTTACTGTACGATTTTATGTGCATGCATGTGTGTTGTAAATAAAGCCGTTCGTTCGTGTGTCAGGCACTCTCATAATTTATACATACAGTTAGTAATTATACTCCTTGGTTAATCTTTTATTAAAATTTACATGAATAATTCTTGACATACCACAAGGCGACACGACCATTGATGACCGGGTCAATTGGGAAAGGTGTTGTATTAAAATGTTTTGTTCCATAACCACTCGTAGTTAAATCCACATGTTTTAGGTCCATGGTTGACCATTTTTGTATTTTTTCAGTGTCCAACATTATTGTAATTTAAAAATTAATTAGAACAAGTCGAAGATTTATAAATGCAGGTGCAAGTCAGTACTATTTAGTACTATTTCAAGACATTGATTTAATTTCAATTGTAGTACACTTTTTCATTCATATTAAAAAATATTCAATTTACAGCTCGATCTTTGGATTTTTAGACTTTGGTCTATTGTATTTGTATCATGAACTGTAGGCGTACACAGTTTGAGAAAAAAACCATGCAAGCTTATTTTACTTGTGTGTCTGTCTTTTGCATTAATTTGTGATGAACTGACTGACTGATCTCATCTAGAAAATATTAAAAACTAACCTTCACTTTTATTTTTTCCCAGACGAAGATAGTTTTTTATTTTCCCTGTGCCTATGACCATGAGTCAGTCAGTAAAAGGGTAAAATACATTTAATACATACAAGAGCCCAGAGCGACTGACACATTTTTCGTCCGCTACGCAACGCATAATATCCATTGGGCAATAGCATGTCCGATTTTTTTCCTCTATCGTATCGTCTATGTATTTGTCTTCTATAATTTTGTGTCCCGGGGAAATTGTCAAATCGTGCATGGTTAGTTAAATATTCTGAGACTATCGTATTATTATTGTCCGCTAAAATTGTCTGTTGTAGCCGACTTGGTTAACGTGAGAGTGAAATTCCTTTAACAGACCTGCTGCTGTATGATGACTTTAGAGGGAAGTGATTTTTAAGATTTTCTCCAATCAGGTTTTCCTTACTACTGCTGGGGGTACCATCCCTAGCCGAAATGGATGTCTGACCCATTATCAACAAGAAGCACGCGAAACGGCTAGATATTAAGTGAATATGGACTAATGAATGAAATTCTGCCCATCACTTTTGATTGAACACTCTGTGACACATTTTTACCGTGTAGACTTGGCAATAAATTATGAGGCCGAATCGTAGAAAATGAGAAAATTGATTAAGAACTACAGACTAAGCATGCATAACAAAGTTCGTACCGTCGAATGGTAACTGCCAGGCGTGTCAGGGTGAAAGCCTGCGGTCTAAACCTATGCGTGCAAGGAATAATCAGTATGGAGACAATCCAGGACCTTTTAATTGATTATGGTAGCCAAGCGAGAAAATGCTGGACATACGGCACCAACTTTGTTCTTCAGGAATTTTTTTTACAAAAATTACATATAAGAGTGATCTTGCCTGTTCGTATTCGTACCTGCTTTTTTCAACGTCCTGTGACATGTATTTCTGATGTGTGCGTTATGGGTACAAAAATGAAATCATTGTACCATTTCTATCTTTTGTTTAGTTGATTTGAACATTAATTTTCAATCACAGTTGGGTAATAATGGTAATGCGAGCACATGTTTGCATCATTTGTTTGGTTTGAGGGAGTATTTCGTACCACGCCTACGCTGCGGAGTGACATTTGAGGAGATAGTAACGATCGGAAAATAATCTAATATAGCAACGCAATACGCAATGAACATATCTGCGATGCAATTTTTTCTCAAAACGTTCGCATCTAAAAGTAATTACAATTGCGTTGACTAGAATTAGAATTAGAAGGGTGATTATTCTACTATATCGCTACGGTAAAATCCGGGTACAAATTGAAGCACCTGAACTTTGATTCGTATACTATTGCATATTGGCATAAATATTTAACTTCGTGGCATTCTATTCGATCTCCTACCCTTCACATTGAATTAACGAACTAACTGATAACTAAGAATTTACTGCTTTTTCTTCATGTTAAAAAAGCAACTCGACGTGACCGTTGGTTTGCGAGTAATATTTAAGCAAGGCGTTAGCTATACTTTCGATAATTCAATTGCATTTATTAAATTCCAAAAACTTATAAAAATCCATCATTGTACTATGAATGTTACTATTGAAGCTATAAGCTATTCTATATTGGACAGGGCTGAGTGACAAAGTCCATTAAATCGAGAGAGAAAGCACTGGTCGAATAGAACTGATTTCTTATCCAAGTTTTTCACCTTCCGAAGCTACATACAAGTTATTGTTGAATTGTTGATCCAGATGATTCAGATAACTATCCATTAAAACATATAATAAATAATTTCAATAAAATATCTAACAGGTAATTGTCACTTTCCGACCGTGTGGTCTCATCTATCACGACTACCACCGTACCGTACGTACTGTAGTTCATTAAAAATCTCTGTTAAATCACATCAGGCCAATACTATATTTCTTTTCATATTAGATCGAGCTTGAGAATCGAACCTCATTCTGGAATCCGTAGGAACAATGCATTTTCTATGTAATTATAATACTTACGATTAGTAAATTCGATTGCGCGGATTACGCTGCAAGTTAAAAGTATAAAATATAAATCTGTATATAATTATATCCACAATTACTCAGACAACATTTTGAATTTCTGAGGCCCTGTCATGTTCATAATTCCTTACTCCAGTGTCAAGTGTCAGGGTGGTGAGTCAATCTTCAATTACTTCAATAAATTGGTCAATTATAAATGACAATGTTATTGCAGCAAATAATGATTTGTAGAGGAAAGCATAAAAGTTGTTTGACTCAGACCTCCTTACTGCAATAAAAAGCAACATTATACATCAAGTCTCAATTAAATTTTACTGGTAAGTGCTGAATAAGAATCCTAAATTAATTAGTAAACTACCTGCATCAGTCTTATATCGTCGTTTTGCTTCTTGGATTATTCTACCACCGTCCTCATTAATGTCCCATCGGCTGACTTGATGTGCACCCTGAAGATGATTCTCAAAATCCCGAAAGCATATATTCTTTTGACACAGGGTGCATTCAATTGGCCTTTTGATTCAAGATAATGTGTCCCATTAGTTAAAATGCACAATTTGACTCAAATTACAACTAATTTTACCGAAACGTGCACTTCTTGACGTGGTCCTTCACAATTGCACCAGACAAGAGACACGAACATCCATCCAACCGATATTTACATCTCATTGTACTTTTGTTCACAAAATCTTCAGCAAAAAAATTTCTCCCATAACCGATTGGACTTTGGCATAATGGACAACCCGACAATTTTGGACAACACTCAGCACAAATAATATGACCTTGACAGCAAGTTCTGATCGGAGGAAGTGGAAGGTCAAAGCATACGGGGCATTCAAGGAGTGGAAGAAGTTCCTCTTGTGACGGGGATGCTGTCACTTCAAATGTTCTGAAATTAATTAATTTACATTTTTCTTACAATAAATTGGCGCATTTATGACATGCATATTTCACATAAAAAACTGACCCTAGATCGCCTTCAGCGTCCGAAAAACTATGATCCATTCTAAATGTCAGTCTAAGCTAGTTACTATCACATTTCATTACGCAATTTGCCAATACCCCTTTACTTTGTGTAATTTTTTACAAAGCGAGTACGGAGCAAAGAATAGTGACGTGACAGTACGTTTAAAATTAATATCAGTCAAGTATTTTTGTGCTTTTCATTCGGAATTTTAAAATAAATCAGTCTACATAAAATCTACACTTTTACTCGTCAATACTTGCTAAAAGAAACAACATCAAAATTTTTTACAGTAGGTATTCAATTTTAATTTAAATAGTAATTTACAAGATTGTGAAATAAATGTTCTTCCCTTCAACTTAAAATCCCGCAAATGATATTGTGTATGACTTGTAAACACAGCACAGTTTGAATCCTCTTCCTCAAGATGGCTTTTTCTGAACTTTTGATCAATTTGGGACAAATACTGAGTCTATTTTGTCATTCATTTGTAGAATTCACTAGGTTTTTATGACATCATTCTAATGTAAACTATATGAAGAAGACATCCTGCTCGAACTGTTTTCTAATAAACCCAGAATTAGCCGGATGTTGCGGTGCAAGTAAAGAATTCATTAGAAATCGTTTAAAAATTGGACAACGATATTAAGATACAGGGAAGCAGAAGTACTCCATGTAAAAGTATTAGACTCACGCCATAAGCAAATGAGACCACGTTCGTTTTATTACAAAAATCAGAGTGTTTTTCCAACATTGTAATGTGATATTCTCTTATATTATAAAATTCTCGTAAACTAAACAAAATTGTCGAGTTCATAACTCAAAATATTGATGCCAATATTCTTTATACGAGTACAAAATTGTGTAAAATTGTATAATTTTTAATAAATGTTTCAGGTATCTGTATATTATTACCCGACTATTATTACTTTACTATTACTATTACTCGATTATTACTCCGAAATGAATCGACGGGATGAAATTCTATTCTAATGTTCATAATACTTTTGGACAAGTAATCTAGAATCCATACCATAATAAGGTGTAATGCATGAGTAAACTGTAGTAAATAATGAAAAATGATGGAGACCATTCAAACAAAGAAAAGAGCAATAAATTATAACAACTTACAATATAGATGTGAAACGAATGGTAATAGCAATGCAACTGATACGAGTAGTTGGTTTTCTAAATGTCATTATCATTTGGTCTACGATTTCTTCCCTATTACGGAATATTACTATTAGATATTACTTGCATGCAAAAACAAATTGAATCTGACAAAAACAAAAAGTTTGTTTTATTTTTTTTTAGATTTTTTTTAGTACAAATGTAAAATAACTACATAGATTCCTTTAGTGTCACGGATATGGCATTGACAACCTATTATGCCAGAATGGGTTTTTGTTTCTTCCGATTCTTGTCAAGTTCTGCGAGATAATCCTTGATAATTCTGAGACTCACAGTACGATAAACTATGTAGACAACTGGGACTCCTAGCCATTGCGCCAAAATGGGGTAGAAAATTACACCGAAGAAAAGTGCAGGTACAAATAAGCAGTGGAAGACTAAAGTGGTGTAATACCAAATCTTGCAATAATGGGCGTTCCTCTGTATGGGCAAATTAAACACATTAATTTAATTGTTTCTAAAAATTAATTAAGTTTTCTTGCTGCTGTATTACCTGATCCACACCTCTCAATAGAAACATGTTAAGGGCAATTTGAACGCATGCAGCTCCTAATTGTATTCAAGGAATTTGTTAACAAGATTTTTTTTTTTAAATTAAGAGAATGAGTGATTCGTAACCTCTATGTGGAAGAGTAATGGATTCTGAACCACCCTCTACATCAAAAATATAATTGTTAATAACTTTACCTGCGTTCGCCAATATCATTGGAATTAAGACAGGAATTGCGCTCCTATCATCCTTCCCTGCTGCTTTGAACCAAAGAAGTGTAAAAATGGCAACACAAAATTGGTATGCAAATATGAGAATCTAGAATTAAAAATTAATTATTGAATGTACGGTAAATTGAATTTGAGAGTTAATTTCTGATTACACGTACCAATTCCGTGAAGGCAATGAGTTCCGACGATCTCTGCCCGCGTAACATTTTGATTGAGTCAAATTGGAACAATAGTTATTCGGTACTTGCACGCTTGATGATCTGAGAAGTATGATTTTCAAAATGCCCAAGACACAGCGAAGTGTTCAGAAAAAATTTTCTTATCAAAGTACATATTTAAGGAGCTATTAACCTTTGCATGACTCTTGAAATTCAGAAATTCTTCACACGTGATATTTGTTACGTAGGTCAATACAATCTCGATAGATCGCCTGCCTGCACTTCCGTATTTTGAAATATCTTTGGGAGATTGAAGGTAACACAAATATTTTGGCCAAATGGGATTTGCAGAGTTCAATGTAGAGAACAAACCGTTTGGACACACAATGTGTAATGTTGATTTTATCATTTACTGCTATCATGTAATCGAGAGTGAGTAGATGCTACGAGTGGTTGACCTAGGTGTAAACATTAACCTGCTAAAGTTGGATAAATTGTCAAAGCGTGTATAATGTGGATTGCCAAAAATACTGCAGTAGACAAAAAATAAATGATTTGCCTCTGCTCTGTAAAGTTCGGACTTCATATGGATTTGTGATTTTGCACTCATTCAAAACAACCATGAATTGCAAACAATATTTCGAACAAACGTGAGATGGTAAAGACATTACCGAAAATATCTTATGAAATTCTATGCTTCATCATCACAATATAAAACCGCTTCACTGTAATCGTACAGCCACATATGATGATTTCTTTCAAAATGATGAAGGAGAGGAGGAGAAGAATTCGAAATTATTGTAATAAAAATTCTAATAAATCAAGAGCATATTAGAATGACATTCCATTATGTCTTGAAAGGTTACGAATATGATGTAATTTTATGTAGAGGATGCACCAAAGATTGTGTAACTTTTAATTTCTTGTAATACAAAAATCAAAATTTCGGAATATCCGTACCCATAGAAACATTCCCCGAACAAAGTTTCACAATATTTGTTTGGAAATGTCATAGAGGCCCCGAAATTTCGATCGGACTCTTCCAACTCAGTTATAAGTTGACGGTTCGTTTCGTGCCTTCAGTGTTTAAAAAAACTTGATAAGATCGATTTGCTGAAAAAGCTTTGAAAAATATTCGTGAGTGTTGTGTGAAAGTGAAGGAGAAAAGTTTACAGCGATGGAGAGTGCCAAAGATCGAGAAGGAAAGCGAGTGGAAGAGAAGGACATTGTGAAAAAAGAAAAGAAAGTCAAGAAACAAAAGCCAAAAAAGGATACAATGGAAAAAGAAGTAATTCAAAAGAAAAATGATGCGAAGAAAAAAGAAATGAATGAGAAAATTGGGAAAGAAAAGGTGGAGAAAGCAATTGAAAATATTGGATTTGAAGAGAAAAGTTTTGGATGGAACATGAAACAATTTTTTAGGAGAAAGTTGTCCAGACTGGACACAAAAGTTCGACCCTCCGAAACGTTTGAAGAGAAACCCGTACCAGAAAAAATAAGGCCTGGAACTAGTGAATCGAGTCTAAAAGTGACCAAATTCGAACTAGTTGAAATTACACCAGACGCGGTAAAAAATAAACTTGAACGTCAGCAGAATCCGGCTGACCCGGAAAATACCAAATCTGGCCTTGAGAAGTCCAATTCCGGAATCCATCCATTCATTCAAAAATTCCCAGTCACCGACTTTAAGACTGAAGTTCAGCAATCTCAAAGCATTATGGATTCTTGGAAGGAAAGTATGAGAAGGAAGCGTGAAGCTTGGAAGGAGTCTGTGTCCCTGAAAAAGGAATCACCTGTCTATGACAAAGGGCACGACGATCTCCTTAAACTTGACCTGCTAAAAAGACAAGTTTCGTCGATTGAGAATCGGGCCTCTGACACTGTAAAGTCCCGGTACTTGCGCATTGAAGCACAGAGGGTTAAAGAAGCAGATGAACCTGAACCTAGTGACGATGAAATAGCCGTAGTGTTGGGTGTATTGTCATCCTTGGATAAAATCTCGGCATTTCACAAGGAATCCCTTTCATGCCCCGTCAAACCTCAAAAACAGTCCAATCAAGTAATTTATGAGAACGTTGAGGATAATCTGGCGGAGGAGGATTCAGATTCTGTCATCACTATAGTGGAAAATCCGGAGTTCAAACAGGTGTGTCCCAAAAATCCGGAAAGGACTGAAGTCCAAAAAACTCCAAGCATTTTTAATTCTTGGAAAGAAATCATGAGTTTGAAGGAGTCTGTGTCCCCCAAGAATGAATCATCCGGTTTTGGCAAAAGTGACCTGAGAAAAAGCCACGCTTCCTCAGTTGAGAATTGGGTGACTGACAGTGTACAATTTCGGCACCAACGTGTTCCACATAATGTGAAGAAGGTGATCGAACCTCAACTTAACGATGTCGAAACAGCTGCACTGTTAAAAGTATTGTCATCCTTGGAAAAAATCAAGGCAGATTACAAGGCATCTCTTTCAACACCAGTCACACCTCAAAAGAAGAACAATCTGCTGACTGAAGAGAGTGCTGAGGCTGAAGTTGATAGTCTCTCGGATGATGATTCGGTCATCACTGTAGTAGAAAATCCGGGGTACATAAAGGATTCTTCAGAAAGAACGTCAGAGTCTGAATGGAAATCGCAGGACCCAGTAGAAATTTTCAGTGAAGAGTTGTCCACTCCTTGTGAGCCCGAAACGGACGAAACTCAAGAACAACCCGAAAAAGGCTACTTGGAAATTGACTGGGACAATTACGAAGTTGACGAATCCGATTTCTACGATGACGATGGCGAAAACACCGAACATAAGGCTGAAGTTCAAGAGACTCCAAGTATTATGGATTCTTGGCAGAAAAGCTTGGGTTCCAATCAGTGCGTGCCCTCGAAAAAGGAATCATCTGGCTATGACAAAAGACAAGATGACCTGGTTAAAAGCCAAGTTCCGTCTATTGAGAGTTGGACATCTGACGCTGTGGAGTTCCGGCAAAAACGCATTGAACCGTATATGGTCAAGGAGCTGGACGAACATAAACCTAGTGATGACGAAATAGCTGCAGTGCTACGTGTGTTGTCATCTGTGGATAAAATCGATGCAGACTACAAGGAATCACTTTCAAGGCCTATAACACCTGAAAAGAAGTCGAATCTCTTAACCCAAGAGGATGTTGCGGCTGAGGCGGATAGTCAGTTGGAAGATGATTCTGTCAACACCGTAGTGACCGTAGTCGAAAACCCCCGCGGGTACAAAAATGACTATCTAAAATCGCTGTCAGGGTCTGTAAGGAAACCACCACCGGAGCCAGAAGAATTATTTTCTAAAAATATTGTGATGAAGACCTCGGAAGATGAACTTGAGACTGGGTCAGAAGTTAACGACGTGCCAGCACCGATAGACAGGACTGGCAATTCTTGCATGGGGTATGTTCGCCGAAAGTTTGCCCGGTGTAGAAAAAGAATCGGCATAGTTTGGAGACGGATTAGACCTAGTCGTCGAGTCAGTGCAGCCGCTGCTGCTATTTCTGAACAACCAGAACCAAATGGTAAATCCAGAATACAAATTAGATCCAATGATCTAGACATTTTATTTAAAATGAAAACTAACTCAAAAATAATTTACTTGTCTACATGTTCAGAGACGACAACGCCAGTGAGATCGGCTTTACATTCGGTGGCTGCCACCCGAATGTAAGGCAAAAAAAAACCTTTAACGTTTAAATTGTTAATGTTACTTTTCTGTACCCCTCATTCGTTTGTAATCGTGTTCATTTTCAAAGAAAAATGTAAAAAATAAAGTCTATACCCTTTTTTTAATTCACAAATTTGTCCATTGTGTCTGATTATTTGCGAATTTGATGAACGTAGCGCAGTAGCAATGTATATGTAGTATGAGTAAATGCAATTCGATATGGGCACGATAATACATTAGACTCACATAAATAGACTTTGAATCAGTACACACTCAAATATATGTAAGTTCCAAATAGAAATCTTGTTAGAAAGGATTGCCTAGTACTACTTGTCTGACGTGTCAAACACTAGTGTATGTTATTCCGTTAACCATTTGAATCATTAACTTTTTCTTCATTGTTAAAGTATATGCCTACTCCGAAAAGTTTAACTCATTATGAAAACAAGTTCCAAATCTATTTGCGAACATTTTGATTAATTAATTTATCGTTTAGCGTGCGTGCTGGGCTGCAGCGAACGTTGGAAACACGGAGATGGCTAAGCTGGTTTTGACTCTACATAATTATTATGAAAACTTTAATGTGAAATATGGCATTGACATTAAGGTGCGTAACACCTGGAGTTCTTATCATTTTACACTTTCAATATTAAAGATCCAGGTGAATCCGGAATCCAGAAGTTTCTGAGAATTTTGTAATCTATCAATTTTGTTTACATTACTTAACTCCTTAACCATTCCGAGTCATTTTCATGCGTTCATGTTATGGCTCAAAAGTGGAATGAAAGTTCATAATAATGCTGGGATTTTTAGTTACATGGTGTCTATCGTTTAATTAGCTCTTGAAGTTTGTAATTCGCGACTAGACCCTGAATTTTATTGATTCAGTCAATTGGGTTCCGTTTTTGACACTGACCCTGCACTGATCCCACATAAATTATTGGGTCAATCCTCACATCTAATGATATGAAAACAATATTTGGGGAGTAATTTTTAATCTTTTTTACTCTAACACTGAACCGCAATGGATTGATACATCTAATAGTTCAGCAGGTTTTAGTCAAAATTATTGACAAAATGTATGTCTTACTTTGTTAGAATCTCCACTGTTCAGCTGTGAAACACCTTGAAGTGTTATTTCGCTTTGAACCACTCTATACTAAACCGACACGTTACGCATTAATTTTGGTTATTGACATTAACCAGTGTTATTTAAACTCATTAGAAGATATAAGATAGTTATTGGTATTTTTGTATGAAGTCCATGTGTGCGTGATTTCTGGCTCTTACAAGATTACTCCAGAAAATTGACTTATAACTTGATGTACCTTAAATCATTTCAGTCTTTACCTGGAATTTCCCTCGCACAGCACTCACCTGGATTGTCATTACATTATTGTAGTCATCTGAATGTTTATGTGACACGAAGACAATTTGGGTCACCTTTATCCTCGGACCGTCCTCATTTATACTTTACTATCACAAAAATAAAAGTAACTGTGCATGCATACTATGCAAGGCGAATGAAACCAAAGGTGTCTCATTTTACCTTTCAACTCCTGGAAATAAAGTGTGCTGTAAACTGAAGTGAAGTCTTCATATAATTTCAAACAAAAGAGAGAGTGAGTAAGAAATTAAAAGTAACCTCAGTCAACGGGTATATCGGGTCAAGATTCTACACTACCGATACATGTACAACAATGAAGCTTTATTTTGGATTTATAGCAATACTAGCACTTCTTCAATCAGTCGCAAGTAAGTATATCTCGTGAAGTGTAATCGTAAAAATATCTTCCAGAAATTATCCTGTATGGTTAAATATAAATCAGGTCACAGGTGCTAATTTGTTTGTTTCGATCTGGTCTGTTCAACTTAGGCCGCAAAATATAATTACGATATCATACGAAAGTGCTGAATAAAATTCCAGTAAAAATCTACATTTGCAGTTTCAGTTGTATTGTTGTGAGGCATTGTAATTTAATGCATACTGTTTTTGCTCACGTCATACGTGAAACTACTTTTGTGAAATCTGTGCACTCACTTTCGTATTGAAACTTTTAACGAAGATCCTGGAAACCTGCAAGTAATCGTTACACATTAATTACTTTTTAAAATTTAATTGAGCGGTCGTATGTTTTATTGTCAACAATTATGAGTTGAAATTACGGAATTTATATATAGAACTCTGTTGATTTTAACAGGTTTGAGGTGCTACGTTTGTAATTCAAGATTCAATAAGAATTGTGCGGAAACACCCCCATCAGATCTGTATTTGAAAGAATGTTCGTCGGAAACGGCCCAACCGATTCAGAGAAATAAGGATACATCTCATTTGAAAACTCTGGACGACAATTCAGAGACGAAGGCTAATGTCACCAATTATACATTTTGTCGTAAAAGCGTTACCAGCATTGTCAGGCAGGAGAATAAAAGTGAGAAAGATTTTGGATCGTCTTAATTACAGGGTGGGGTAGAAAATGCGGGCATACTTTGATAGATCCCAGCCATGGAACGCCATGTCCGATTTACTCGAAATGTGACTCGCTAGAAAGCTGGTTCGATTCTGATTAATGGTTAACATTTGACCAAATTATCAAAGTTAAACGGGTGTGAATCGAACAGCGAGGTCAAAGGACAAGGTGTACCAAGTTTCAAATTTTTGTGGCCAGCGTGGCTACCCACCCTGTATTCAATCGTTTATCCTAACTTTTGAATTTTTTATTTCTACAATTATTCTAACATTGTTATTGTGCAGAATCCGTCCGAGAGGCTGAGACTGTGACGATTCGTTCTTGTGGTTGGATTGGAAAAAACGAGAATTCTTGCAAATGGGGATCATTCGATGGAACACAAGTCTTTATGTGTACTTGTCCCATTGATAAATGTAATTCTTCACCTGGACTTCCAATATTCGTACCCAGTTTTCTCGCCATGATTTCGTACACAGCAATATTATTTGCTTAAGTTGACTTCAAACAAAGTGGCTGGAATAAGTGGAGAAAGTTTTGCTGTAGTCATTGACGTATTAAAAAATGTGGGAATAAACGTTCTACCCTATTCTTATTATTCGTTAATTCATTTAGAAGATTTTACATCATAAAATCTATAAGTTTTGTTACTATTCTTCCCAGAACTGCCCGACCGCAAATCTGGATGTACGTTGCGCAAATTATTCTTAATTTGAGTCAACCCATCTAAACTAAAGGGAGTCCGTCGAATAGATTCAATAATTAAAAAGATGTTGGTACGCTAAATGTTAAGTTAAATAGATGAAGTTAAGAAGGAACAGCTAGAGTATTCACTGAAACGAATGAACTGATATTTTGTTTATTTCGTTTAAAATATCGAGTCATGACAAAATTTATTCAGGCCTTGCAAAGTTGTACAAGTATTTGTATGCAGCGTCGACCTGGGCTGGCGAAAGTGACTCTGTCAATTTCAGACACGGCTCCACATCGGGTGACTGTAAAATATCAGTTTGCAATTCCTCGTATACTTCCCCCACGCAGTTCTGATCTAATTGAACCAAAATACATTAGGTCTAGGTACAACCAAAACTTTAACATTTTTGAAAGTCTTACATGCTTCATATGCAGATTCGTCCTCATTCCTAATACCAGGCAGTTTGTCGCATTTTTCAACGCCAGCGAGTTGGCGAGCAAACATTGGTCTCAATTTATCCATACAATCCTTAACTTCCTTCGGAAGTTCATCTATCAATTTTTTTAGCTGAATTAATCACTTCTGTACATAATAAAATTCACTTCTTTGAACTTACCAATTTCGTCACCCAAAATGACAGAAGCCAGTAGAAACATGGATAGAAATAGTTTGAACATTTTTCAATGTTTCATAAAATCGTACAGGTGTATATTCGTCGGTTCTCTGAATTGAGTAGTTATTGGTACCCGCAAATGCGCAGCTTTATAATACTACTATATTAGTTCAATTTGACCGCAATTTTAAATGAGTTAAAGAACTTGTTAACTAATTTTAACCTCAAATTAAATGCATTACAGGTACCTCAGGAGTACACGCATTAATTTTATCAAAGTGTGTCAGGTTAATAAAGAAACGGTTGGTCAATTAAATAAGCTAAATTGTAGGGTTTGTATATTTAAGAGATCTGTTTTACGTTCAACTGCGACTGCGACTGCAACTGGTTATAGGACCTTATGACTGTTTGTGTTCTCGAATACTCTCGAATTTTTACAACTGTCTTTAGAACTGTCAACCTGGATTTTTATTGTTTTCGCAAGTAAAATTTAACTATGAAACAATATTATACATAGAAGTATTGCGAGTATAAAATTCTAATTCACTTTTCGTCTTCAATTGGTCGAAACAAATAAGACTCTGCATATTTACTTTGAGCCTGAGGGAGCGATTCAGCAATGGTCTTACATTCAGACAAATAAGGCGATTGCATAAGGTCGGAGTCCAATTCCCGGTTTGCTTTTTTCGTGCAATCTCGGTCTAAGAGAGCAAAAATTATTCATTTAAAATAATAACAATCTTTTATTATGATAAGCAAGCTTGAATACGGAGCAATTTAGCCAATCGGCCTTTTTAATCAATGAAACTCACAACCGGAATATTGTGTTGCATCATTCTTATCTGTAACGAGTTTGTCACATTCTTTTTTGTTTTCGAGGTGACGCAGAGCAATTGGTCTCATCTTATCCAGGCAATCCCTCAAATTCTTCGGAATTCCATCTATTTAATTTTGAATAATAAAATTAACCTAATCTGTGCATTATCTGTGTATTGATTGCTTACATGTTTCACGAGCAGAAAGAGAAACGATACAACCAAAACTGACAACTAACATAAGTACGATTGGAATTAATTTAAACATATTAAATGTCTCCGAATGTTGTGTGAGCTGAGTAGGCTGAAAACTTTCTTCATTAACCAGGAGAAGTTCCACGTATAAACTACTAATGGTGAACACAAACACTTCAATAATTGTGCTGTCCCAATTTAAACCGCAATTGGTAGAATCGAAGAATCGATGCGAGAATTAACTTTAACCTCAATATTAACCGTGGAAAATATTTGCTACTTTGATATTTGTTACAAATTAATGGATTCATTAATACACCTGTAAAATTTGGACAATTTGTTTCCCGTCATATTTGCTCGATTGTTTGTCTTTCTAAATCGTCCCTTCCTTTCGAATATTTTGGAATAATTTTACTACCAAAAAGCTGTTGCGAAATGGGTTTGCTATTGGCATCACGTCAGCAGTAAAATCATCAGTTTAGAAAATTTTAATAAATTAATAGTGAACTATATTGTTAAAGAAAGGGATATCCAATACAAATAAAATTCGCTAAGATCAACTATGATTTTACGTAGTTTCCCCAAATTGGTCATCAAAGTTGGGATGTCTTTCTACATTTCCTTTTTAACGAATTCTAGAGCATAAAGTTATAAAAGTTAATTTCATCCAGCAAAACTGAGTTTTATTGTGTTACGGAGAGCTCACAAATAATGTCATTCATTAACTTTATGCGGAGGCCATTGTTCATGTTGATATGCGATTCAAATTCGAAAACCTATAGTGAACATCTAACCATGTTTTGGGGGGTCAGGTCACGACATTCTCTTGTTAGTGGAATTTAGCTTAACCCAGTGGCTATTCATTAGTTAAATCCTTGGTTCAATCATATGTGGAAATACTGCGGTTGAAAAATAGCAAACATTTGACGCGGTGAGTCATTGGAATGCAACCAATCCCTCCATATAGCGAAATGACGATGAATTGCCTGATGAATTGTAAACAAATAAAAGTTATTTATTTTAATTGATTTGATAGTTGCTCTTCTTATTGTGTGAAAGCAAATTCGTAATACGTAAACTTAGCTTCTATATCTTATTTTATTGTTTGTACGCCTCCGTGAGTCTACAATATGGCGGTAGTCAGCCAAACCAGAACTTAATTGAATAATCGAAATTGTGGGTTACCCTCAAACAGCGCGCGCAGCGTCAAGATTTAATTTTCTTCAACGTTTAGAAATTTCGAACTTCCTAAGAACAATTCTGATTTGATAGATTTCCCCAGCACTCTGGCCATTCAATGCCCTTTACAAACTTTTTAATTTTTGAATTTAAATATGCATGTTTAGAAGATTACTCTGTCCATGCAGTTATTATATTTGACTTTTTATATCGAAAACCTTGACATTATTCCTTTATATTCATTATTCTTAACTGTAATGTCACCACAGATTAACTTTTGTTTATAATAATCCGAAAAGTCTATCGTGGAGACATAAAGTTTTATTGTTCCATGTACATTTACGATCAGTGAATTTGTACACACTGAGTTAGCGAAATCAATTGGCGTATTCGTAATTACACAGGAGAAATCTTACTAGCTCTAGTTGTTCATAGCAGTAGATTTGTATTTTGCATGAGTTTAAATGTAGTTTGTCGATGCATGATACCCAGTGGTTCCTAATGGCAAGCTACTACTAATAATAAGTGTCTTCAAATCCCTCATATTGGAGACGAGTCTCAAATTCCATGCACGGTATTTGCAAAGACAGAATCACTTTTAGATTATGCTATTCGTTTGACAGTGTATGAGAAAAATTGGTGACAATAATTAATAGACAACTTTCAATAAACCGACCAAGTTACATTACCTGTAATGATCAATACTTTTCAGAATGAATCGAAAACAAATCTAACGAATTGAAAACATGCCATTTTATAAAGTCCGAAGTAGGAAGTAACATTTTTTCAATTGTCTCCACAAATAAATCTAAACTCTTCATTGATTTCAAAAATTGCAAAACCTTGGGCTAATGGATTCGAATGATTCGAATCCATTGGTCCAAGGTTTTGCTTTATTGCCAACGTCCGAACACAAATCACTAGCGTAATAGGTTTTTACTTAACAAGCATTAGAAAGACAGATAAATTGTAGCCTTATTAAAGTGTGATCTCGTGAAATGTTTTTTGGTTCCACCGGTACACACGAGTTTAACCCATGCACACTCTCCGTACACTTTTACAGGGCGTTTGCTTTCCCTGAAATAATCCAGTAGGGAAAATACCCGGGTCGGGTAATCCCGGTTCGGGTTTCTATGTGAATAAAATGTAGAGCGTGTGAGTGTATTGGGCTAAGGAGGTCTTACGGGCGGTTCTTGTTCCATTCACTGAACCAATTGACTCCACTAGGCTCTATCTCAGCATTGTGGTTGATGGAGAGAGATTCTGATCACAACCCAATAATCCTCATGCCCGTGCCTTAGACCCCGTGTACTTCTCTGTTACCCGGATTCTAAAAATCTAACATCTGTGGTAACGTGAACGTAATTTGAAACCCCCTGTACTTGTACTTCCTCGACCCACGACCACGCTGCGACATATAGTGTCGGATTAAATGAGAGTTCACAGTCAGTCCTCAAACATTACTAAGAGAGTACGGAACGAGATTGAATGTTTCAATTAATTTCAGTGAGAGTATTAAAAATTATTAGGCCGTCAAAAAAGAACCATTTAAAAAAGAGTTGCAGATTATACACAAACCAGAAGCATTTGGAATAGCCTACGCCCGATCCTCATGTTTATCTGTAGATGATACTTCAGTATAATTAGATTTTTCGCAAAACGTGAATGGTGGCAATTCGATTAGGACTGAAAATGTTTAAATCTTAACGAAAGTGTAATGACGAGTCGAATTCCTGCATTGAGTTGTGAATTAATGAACCTTTACTAAACTGTAGTTTATAAAAAAAAATACTAATTCCAACCACTTCAAAATATTCCAGCTCGAGCCTAAAGTGTCTGAAAACTAGACTACGCTGAATATCTAGTGGAAACAGTATTTGAGATTTGAGAACTACCAGTAAATCGTATGTGTGAATGCATGTTGAAAGATACATGATAACTAGAAAAATCTATAGAAAACCCTAATATAATATATTTTAGATAGTGAAAGTGATGAACTCATCTCAGTTCCTATCTGATACAAACTCGACAAGTTCTAATTATTCAACAAAGAATAGAAATACAAAAATGTCCATGTCACACTTCCTCTTTCCACCCGCACTCTTTGCCCATGGATTTTGTCAAGTCGGTGTAGGTGGTGACCTGGGTCAAGGCCAAGAAGATTTAATATTAAGTAATCGGGACAAACATCATCATCATCAAGGAAAATCCTTCACAATTGATTCACTTTTAGGACTAAGCAATGCAGCCGCAAGAGCAGTTTTACAAAGTGGAATCTCTCATCACCATCATCATCATCACCAATCCGCTGCCATTAATTTGGCTAACAGTCTTCGTGGCGGTGGCGGCGGTGGTAGTGGTAGTGATTGTTGGAAATTTGATAATGAGTATGAACAATACTCAGAGATCAGTAGTGAGAAAGGAACAAATTCGACAGACTCTGTTACGACGGCAGGAAATTCATTAAGGTTTCATCCATACAATACTGGAGTTGGAAATGGTAGTAATAATTCCCATTTACAGTCACAACATTCCAGAGGTCAGGCGATTTCAAATTCGTCGGTTACGATAGGTCGGCCCACGAAAGGATCTAATCTGTCAAGTAAAAAGAATCCGAGTGCTGGAATTACTGCGTTAGGAACAGGTAGAACATTCTGTCGATGTTAGAAATCCTAATATTCTCAATCAACTCAAAATATATTGACTCATATTTTTGACAAAATATTTATAAGATGGATTGTAGTAAATTATTTTTGTATATTATACTCCGTATGCTCAACCTGAACCGTTTTTCTACAATTGCCTCTAAACAACCTATCGAAACTTCTATATTTACATGGTTATGTTTATAAATTAGGTTGGCCATTGAAATTGTCAGGAATTCTGTCGCTATAAAATTATGCAACATAAATTATCCTTCGTCTTAGTTTTCATCCATTTCCGAATTTTCTATTAGGCACGCCTCGATATAATCTGGAAAATCTGTAAACGTGCTAATGATTAACATAACGATTTTATTACGTACTTTCCAAACCGCCGGGTAGAACAATGATATTTTTGACAAAAACAAAACAGAAACTTTCTTAGTTGGCTGACTTGCTCAATGCACGCATTTTCTTCAGCAAATTATTGAACATAATTTGATTAGACTGATTATGAGCTAATAATTAAGAATCAAGCGATAAATTATACGATATGTTTTAGATAAACATTTGATTGAATTTGAAGGAAAATATATTTTGTGCTTTAAGTGACAGACAAATCTTCAGCGGACACAAATGCTCAGCTGGTTAGACGAGCTGCAAAGACGAAGAGAGTCCGAACAATTTTTACACCTGAACAATTGGAAAGATTAGAAGCCGAATTCGAGCGTCAACAGTACATGGTGAGCTGAAAATTTTAATTTATCTTTAAAAAATTCGTTCCATGAAACCTGTCCCAGGCGATCTGGTCGAAATAATAAAGATGTGGTTAGAGAGAGACTAGACCTGCATGAATGGATACAGAATTGTGTATCAAAAAATGGTTAACAAACACAGAAATGATAGAACCCTGCTGTATCTCAGACAGGAGGTGTTCGCCAGTCTCATTTGGCCAAAGGGGCAGGTTTCATTTTTACATATTTTTACAAATTCAATGTTTATAACTAATCTGCTATAATCTAATTTATATTGCACAATACAGGTTGGTCCCGAAAGATTATATCTCGCATCTTCTCTCACTCTTACAGAAGCGCAGGTAATCCTCTTGTCATTTCAATTCTTTATAGAGCATTAGGTGACGTAAATGGAATTGGTGAAATATTATTAAAATATTTACATTGAATTGACTATTGGGGTTAACAGTTGTTGTTCATTTGAATCAGGCTGTACTTGATTGAACGATTGAGCAACAAATGCAGGTGCTTCGTTGTAATTCGTTGTAATTTCAACATTGTGTAGTTTTCTAAATTCAAGATTTTGTCGACAGAGTAAAATATGACTCCCGCCGATTACTAGATATATGTTTCTATATAAGTGTATGCATCCGAGGAACAGATATCAAGTCCGCCATTTGCTTCGAACACTTGATTTAATTGACCTCGAGACAGGAAATACATGTTTATTTATAGTCGGGATCACTATTTGGACGACACGCCCTGTTTTACGTTATACCAAAACGTAAAAAACTATTTTCTTATTCTAATTTCAGGTAAAAGTATGGTTCCAAAACCGGAGAATTAAATGGAGAAAACAACACTTTGAAATGCAACAACAACGGTTGGCAGTCCTTCGCTCTCAACAACCAGATTTAGAAGATGAAGACAGTAGCAGTAGTTGTGATTTTGGGAGTTCGGCGGAATCCATGAGTCCGACTGTAGTTTCCTCAATTTATGAAACAGAAATAAATCCAGAACATTCAAACAGGCAAATTAGGGAGCAAAAAGATTTAAGAAGAATGAATTAGTTATTTTCGGAAAATAAAGTGATCAACCCATGAATTATTGTGTGTACGATATATTGTATTGCTTGAATCAAACCATACGACTCATTAATTATGAATAAAAACGCATTATTTCGACTGAGGTGTATGAAAGTTTATTAGTTGACCAATTCATCGCAATTGTACGTTCCAGTGCTTTGTTCGTTCCTTTCGATATTTACTGGAAAGCCAACTGACGAACTAAATAAAATAATGGGTAGCACTAATAAAGTATAATTAAGAATTGGGCATTCAAGTGATTTAACTACACGGAAGGTTCAGCAAAAATAAGTGTAGTGGAATAGTTGCGACAAGCATATCAGCTTGGAGACAAACCTTGACAATATCGTTGAAATGAATGTGGGACACAAGAATATGATGGCAAAATATGCCAGTTTTGTCAATTTTATCTAATTTGAAAATTTGACCATTGGATAAAAAAGGCATGTGTACTTGTGAAATCGGTGCCCTTTGTGTGTAACATAAAGCTTAACGTTATGTTATCTTCTGTTTCGAAGATTTTGATCTTGAAAAACATGAGCGGTACAGTTTGTCACTCACTCATTCGTCCAGCTAATTCGGATCCTTGGGTTTTGCCCGGGAATCTTATTTCTTTTAAAACTATTGACATATTTTTTGACTCAAATCAAAATTTTGAATTTCTAAGTGTTTTTAAATTTTGACTGGTGGTTAGGAGTGCTCCTGGAAATTTTTCGAGTGCTTTGGAAAAAAATTTGGTGGAAATCCGTTGAGATTTGCCAGATTGCCGGTTTTCTTTGGTTTCTGGACGCTGAGATAAGGAGGGAAAAAATTGGTTTTCCTTTATTTTATTTTTATTTTATTTCTCATTACTGATTTTGTACAAAGCACGTTGTACATTTCCTTGTAAATATTTAGTTTTACAAATTCTGAAAATTCTGACAAGGCATTTTTGTCAGAGAGAGGAATTTTGGATGGAATTCTAAATATTTTAGATATTTGACAAGGGATTCATTTTGAGTGATAAGTTGGATTGACAAGGTGAAGTTGTCAAATTAGGGAAGTTATTTTAAGAAATTGACGAGGGAGCGGCAGCGAGTGTTTCTCACAAGGGAGCAACGCTCATTGTGAAATTAGGCGTAATGCTGTGCCAGAAGTTGGGTTCGAGAAGTTAAATTTTCAAGAATTTTGTTGGAAATAAATCGAACTTAAAAAAGTTTGAGCCTACAGAAGAGGCAAGTTTCCCAAAATTGCTTAAAATAAAGTATTCTTAACTAGTGAACCCG
>JAQGCB010000494.1:0-21533 GCA_034698835.1 Protaphorura tricampata
GAGGGGACTACTTTTCATGTAAAATGTAGATAGAAATTATTTAATCTGTGAGCCGAATATTCATATTCGTGACCTAGACAATTCGAATGACTACTCCTGAGCATTATAACCCGTTTCGATATTTACATTTGGAAGGGGTTCCTTGCGAACCACTTAACTTCGAACGCATTTTATGTGGACGATTTGCGGTAAAATGATTAATTGTTTTGTAAATTTGCCTTCAGCATACATTACGTTCGTTTAAATTCCACAGGTTTTGAAGGAATTGGACGGTAATGTGTTCCCATAACTTGTTCCCCCTCTAAAAGATACATAATGTTAGGAGAGAAAATAGTTGAGGGAAATGGACTTTACCTTCTTGGGTTTACACCAGAATGAATATGACTACTATTACCAATGTAATAAAGAAAATGATGCATGTTACTCAGATAAGTGAGGTTCGGCATTACATTTGGTAGAAGTTTCTATGGAGAGAGAAACTGAACTCTGTGTGTGTATGTGTGTGTGTGTGTGGGCTGAGGACACTTATAGAGAAAGTAATGACGACGAGAAACTCTCCATCTGCTCCACTTCTCTTTCCCTCTTCCCTGATCTATGGTTCTATGATCTCAAGTGAAAATATCAGTTACCCAATGTAATGGAGTGTGCCCTTTAAACTACATAGACAGGCAGGAATGGTGAAAGTACGAAGTGGAAGTACATAGACAGAAGTAGAAGTACAGGGTATCACATATGTAGTCACTGTTTCAAAGATACGCTCATTAATTGACATTGGACTCAAGACTAAAAAGATTTCTACAATGTCTCGAACGAGGTGTAATTTATGTGGACGAAAGATTTATTTTTGTCGTTAAAGTCATTTTTCACACAATACAATGTGGTGTGTCGCTTTAAATTATCATTAAACTTCAGTAATCCAAGATGAATCACCAGGTTTTGTAACTTTGTGATTCAAACACCAGTATTTTTTTTGAAGATTTTGAAAAACCATTTTTCTCATTCATTGAGTCGTTACGGAATCGAGTAAGTCTAAATGGACGTGATTGGAATATTTCAAAATTTTATCAAATTACCTTCAGACAAACCGGTCATATTTATGGTCAAGCTATTTTATGTGAATGACCAATATGAGTTTTCGGGTGTTACATGGACTGTAATTCCCTTGTTGAATGAACAATTCATACGTAGTAACCTGTAAAAGACTACCCGGTTTTTCTGACTATGTGTGTGTGTGTGTGTCCTCAGCCGGGAGTCACGTCCAGGCTTCCAAGCCAGAGAGGCATTGTGAGAATAATTCCCGGTGAAAGTGAAAGGAAGAGTGAAAGTCCCACCCAAATCTAACGGGCGTGCTTTGGAACGCACCGCACCCGAATCATATCCTGTCTCTGAAGTGTAATGTAATACACTCTACTCATAATAATTTTCAAAGGAGAGGAAATCAAGGGGAACACTGGTGAATGTCATTCATGGAGTCATTTGCATAAACATAAATATGACACTTTGGGTAATGAAATCGGAAACGGCGAGGCAGCTCGGAGAAATGAGAAAGGTGTGACTGAATGTAATGGAACGGAATGGAATCAAATACTAGATATATACGTATATTTGAGAGAACCTTCATTCTCGTAATGCACGTGCTTACTGGCTGGGAGAAAGTACTTTTAAAAGTGACGCTTTCAAATTGGCCATTGTATTTTAACGCATTTTCCATTCCAAGGCCATTTCTAAAAGGTTTGATTTTTTTTAAAATTCGGTGAGCGCTGGATCCCTTTTTTAACTAAAACTTGCACACAGAAAATTCTTAATTTTTATTTTAATATTTATTAATATTTGCGTCTTTTCCCAAGAGCCCTTTCAATTTGGCCTGGGGATGGTACCACTAGTAATTGGAAGGACTGGTCGAAGGGCACGTTTGCCATTGCACTAGATGAAACGACATATTTGCACATATTCGGATAAAAACTTTTTGCCAATAGATTTTCAGAATTATTATTATCACATTACCTTTTGACGTCACTGGATTAGATTAGTATTAACCCATATTCTGTATAGGTAAAGGTGAGCAGCAGATTTAACAAATCTTAATCTACTGAGTCGCTCCTGTAAAATTTTGTATTCTAATGCACGATTGAGGACCACATGGTGCGCTAGGAAGGAATAATTTATGTGGAGAGAACGTATTACTCCCAATGTTTTGTGGGAAAGACTTTGCCGAAAAGTTGGGGAGCGTGGGATTGAGAGGCTCTGGGAGTTTCGGTGTGCATGTACGTCCACAGAACCTGGCGCCTGGTTAGTGTCGAGGGTTAGGTTTGAGAACCTCATTCGAAATGCATAACGCGTTTCACTCTTGATCAAATGAATGTAACAGAATTCGGGAAACATAGTCTGAATCACTAATCATAGGCGTCCTCTCGTCGTCCAGGCTGCTACTGCTATTGCTCTTACTCAGATTACCCACCCGGGTGGGGATTTGAATTTCCTACCTGGAATTGGAAATCAGCGCTTTTTGAGGTGTGGCTAAGAATTGAGATTCTAACCTAACTGTCTGGTATATATTTTAAAAATTATTTTTAATTATTTTTTTTACTCTAAATAACATTAATTTTTGACAAGCTGTTTTTTCATTCAAAGAAAAAAACTTCAATGTATTGATTTGAGCTAAAAAGCTTATTCCAAACCGAACACGCTGTAATACCTGATTAAAATTTCCAGGAAATAGCGTATAGCTACGCACACTACGCAGACAGGTACTGAATATATAAACCCGTCTTTCATTCATTCGATTTTCTTTCATTCATTTTCTGGAACGAATTCATAGCTTGTCATTTCCTGGCAAGACTTGGATAAACGAACCTACCGGGATCGAGCCTTCGTGTTCCAGTTCAGGATAATGACTTCGTCGGAATACGACACCTAATAATAATCGTGTCTCGCATTTTCTTCTCGGTTCTATCCGGTGGAGTAGGGAAACTCGAAAAAGTTTCGGTCGCATCTAGTGTACCCCCTTCATCACTTTCAAATTTTCCAGCTTGGGTAGGTCAGATGCAATGCACCGTACTATTTTCATATTGGAGGGTCGAGTCTGGAAGACAACGGGTATTGTGGTAGATTTATAGCGGTTTTTCTCCATTCGAGCGTTTCCGGATATGGGTAACTTAGAGAAATGGAAAGCAACCCAATCTCATTAAGAACTACGCGGTGGTGTTTTAGCGGGAAATGTCGAATAATTTTTATAAATACCCAAATTGACCCCCTCCAGTCAGCCACCCCTCAATACCATGGCTTCTCACTTCTTGGTTAAGTATTCAGGTGAATGAAAGCATTAGTGCTGGTTAAGATTTATGGTTATTTTGACAATAAACGCCCATCTAAAGGGAAAGTAGGGAAGGAGTTTTGTCTCAAGGAAGTTGTCAACGTCAGTCCAAGACAATAACCATTGGGATTAAAAGGACAAGGCTTGTAGCTGTGTTTTAACGAGTGGAGCTTGTTCTTGCAATTATTTTGAAATTCACTTTTCATTGAAACATTAAGGCAGGGAACTACCGCGGCGTGAACACGTCTTACGTACTTTCTCTCCACTTTCTTTGTGTAATTTGTTTCACTTCAATGAATTTCTGGTTCATGAGACAGCTCATGGTACGAGGGGTATATCCAAAATCCACATACACTTTAATTCATGCATGCAAGCCATGATCATTAGTATTTTCTGAACCATTATCTTCATTTTAAGTGTCTTGGGTTGGAAGGTTTGCAATAAGTTATTTAAGCAGGTAGAATAAAAATCTCTTTCCCATAGCGTTATACTTTTTCATAGGTTTTATGATACGCCATACAAACTATTAGCCATAAAATGTAGGACAATTTTTTAGCTTCTTTTTGAATATTACTTTGCTGATTAATAAAAAACGACAGAATTTGCGCGAGTGAAATAAATCAGTTTGCATTTCGAAATAAACACATTAACCATCGTTATCGTATTTATGCTTTCTTCATTTATGTTACCTGCCTAAAAATTATCAGCCATAAAATCATGACCATACAATCATTTGGATATTTCCGTTAATATAATACTGGAAATAGGAATTATAGAGGAGTAAACAAATTATCAATATTTTGAAGTGCCTCCACATTTATAAACTGCAGGGCTCAAAACGTACGTATGTAAAGTTTAATTAAATCAAACCAAGAAAGCATTCAGGCATCTTCCCACGCATTCATTTCTTGAATCAGTTCATTTCTTTGTGAAGAGTTTGATTGGCGAGGCAAGGGCAAACCAACTTGAGAATCTGAAGGCGTACATTGGGTGGTTCACAACTTTCTCACATTACCATTCCTAACCTAAAGCTGAAATTGAGATACGCATTTTAATGATGAAGATGAGGACGCGCGGCGACAGTGTAGGGAGTACTGGGACCTAACTTCCTGGCGTCCTGGGATCAATCCCTGCCCGATTCACTTTCAAATTACTTGTTTGGCGATAGATGTTTCCACTGTACTTGTTCTTTCAGGCATAAGTTTTGAACCACCTCACTCAGTCATCTCGTTGAATTGACTGTGTGGTGGACTTTTCATTAAGCTTAGAGCTTCATTTTCATTAGAGTAAGTGTGTGGTGAAGGGGGTAAGGAATAGCATTGAAGAAATTTGACTACCTTTGTATGTAATTCCCACTTTCCGTTTCGTACGAAGTGAAAGGCATTCGAAAGTACATGAAGGTTTCAACTTCATTGTCAGATGAGCTAGGGTTCCACATCTGCACTGTACGTACGTATGTAATATTCATTAAAAGGAGGTAGTAAATGAGGAGGATGATGAAGAAGTAGTCGTAGTCGCAGCAGTAGGAGTAATAGTCCAGGATTCATGGGATAAGATGAGTTACATTTACATACACTTTACTTTTACGTGTAAGAAATTACGTAGGCAGTTTATTTCAAAATACGTACTTTCTCCCGACCAACCCTGATTTACATTTGTATGTACTTTACGTTAGCTTTTGTTACACAATCCTTTATTTTACTACCTACTTCCAACCGTACCTGTGGTACGGTTGGACTTCCAACCGTACCAATCTAGAGTGGTTACTTGTCCCGCATTAATAATTATTACCAGTCATCATTCCTCAAACCAAATTGTGTGCGGATTGCCAGAAGCACTTAACTAATTGATACTACTAATTTTACGAATGTGAATGGGAAGTCGTCAAGCGTCTTTAATTTGAAAATGAAATGGAACGATTAAACAATAAACATTTGAGGATGGGGAAGGATTTTTATTGTCACCGTCGCTTAAGAAAATTTATTTTGAACGTGTTAATGCCGCACTTGCGAGTTGCTGCTGCGACTTGGGTTGTTTTTAAATACTACGCCTACCAGTTTCGTTAGTTATAGGGCAATTATGGTGTCTCGATAGGGTGGATGACTCTAATGTTGTGAGAATTCTGAGAATTGTTAATGGACATTTAGGCTAGATATTTTGAATATAATGCTTTGGACAGCTGAGTTCTGAGGAGAAAGCCGGGTTCTGTTGTTTAGCAACGTAACGTGTGGGAAAGGAAAAGCAGAAAGCACACAAGGAATTGTGAGAAATGACATATGTTAGTTGAGTTGACTAGTGCTTTCTCCGTGTACTTTCTCCGGTGTGCTTGCTGTAGTTTCATAGTACATTCATATGACTCTGCCAAGGCTCTTCTTCGTGTACAGTCCAACTCCAATTTCTCTGATGAAATTTGTTCTGGTGAGAGTGAGTGAAATAAGAGAAGGGAATAGGAGAAGAGATGAGTTCGTTTCGGGTGTTGGTTGATTTAGGTCGACGGTTTTGGTGTTGTAAGCAAGCAGAGAAACAGGGATCAACAAGGTAACTGTTCCAGGTGTACTTTGTCAGACATTCGATAGACAAATTCTTACGATAAAGAATATTTTCAATGTTACACCAAATTCGTGCAAAATCTGCCATCCGAGATTTACACCTGAAGTGTTTACCTCGTAAAACTGACTATGTGTTAAAACTTAAGAGTTTTGTTCGACAAAGGGAAGGAAAACCACATGGCAAGTTTTCATTCCATTGCATTGGTACGTACTGGTGTAAATGTGAAGCTTCAAGAATGGCAGCCGCTCTGCTCTGCTCTTCTCTGTTTGATTTGTTCTACTTTTACTTACTTTCTTTTTTAAACATTTCCTTTCCTGGCGCTGCCTCCTTTTTTTGCAGATGAAAGATTATAAATCCTTCCCTCCTTTTCTTTCATTCTTTCTTGATTAGGGAATTGTAATACAGGCAAAGCGACTTGGAAGGAAAGATACACTTGTTTTCCTTAAACATTATTTTAATCCTGACGCTAAGATCCTCACATTGTTTGCTCCCTAATATTCAATTTCATTGTTTTCTCCGTGCTTCGATGCATCTGTTGCTCAAACGGTTGTTTGGGGTCCCAAAACTTACAAGAACTAAACATTTCTGCAGTGCTTTTGTGGATATGTCGTTTATAATACATGAAATTACACATATAGTTAAAATACACATACAAAATTAGATTAGATAATATTAAAATTGGCCTTGGCTTGACGACACAGGAATTTTAATTCTTGGACTATTGATTTTGGTTATCCCTTGATTACTAAGATCTTCAAATTTCTCATGAACCACCCTGATGGTGATGACGAAAACTTAGGCGCGATTTCCATATCGTGTATGCTTCGCTATGTACAGATATAAACTGTAAAACCTCCAGGCTCGTTGTTTTCACCCACCAAAGAAAGCCGTAGAGACTAGAAGAGCCTAGTAAAGATGTGATTTAGTTTAGGTTGTTGTCATTGGTTATGGTAGTAATCGAAGACGACAACGTAAAGGAAGTCTTCTTTCGAGCTATAACGTCATCGTCTTTTCCCTCGTCCTCGTTTCATTTTATGTTGCCTCATGAAAGTTTGATTTTACGGATGTACTGTAGTCGTCGTCGTCGTCATCGTATCTCTGTAGCCCTCACTTGACGAGGAAAGTTCTTGACAACCCAGCCACCCTTTTGTTCCTTTACCAAACGCCCCAGTTTCAACAACCATTCAACAAAGACTCTGTATAAATTTTCCAAAGACTTTCTTCTGTTTTTCCGTCGTCGCGTCGTCAACCGATTAGATTACAGACGTTACTTTACATTTACATTCTATTGTATTTATCTTTGTATTTGCTTTCAAAGGTCTGGATTGTCTGCTGGCCCGGTCGTTAATTGAACCGTTCAAGATGAATGGGAGTTGTAGATTGTCAAGTGCTCTTAACCTAAATCTTGCGGAAGGAATGGGAATAATGCTTTAGAATTAGTCGATATACATACATTTACATGAAGTGTGTCGTGTAGTCGTATTATGTTACAAAGAGTGGTGAAATATTGTTAGTCGAATATCAGTCAGTCCAAAACTTTCTCCTTCTAAGCATGATAATGGTAAGGGTACTTTCACTACAGGTCAAAAAGAAAGCAGCACATTCTCTACAAAAATGAAGCTGTGATGTTTGGCTCTGCCTACCATACAGTGAAAGTCAATTAATGCGTGTATGTCATTGATTGCAGTTATCCGTTATAAAATTGAGCAGTAATTATATACCTGGTCCAAATTCAGACGATGTCTCAGTTTTCTTGACCTCACGGGACTTGCAAAAAGTCAGAAATAGAAATACTATTTTTGTACTGGAACTCTGCTGTTAGAGATTTTGAGTCTAGTCTCAATGTGGTCGATATTTTCTCCATGTCATAACTCTTAGTTCTGTCATAAATAAATGTGGGGTCGGTTGTGCCTGGCATTTTGTGGCGATTGGTTAACATTGCCCACACACACACACACACATTCAGTTTTAGTATCGACTTAAATTTTGAAAGGATTTTCTCTCTTTTCTTTGTACTTGGAATACTTGGTGTTTGCTTTTTTTTGACCAGAGTGAGTAACGTACGTACGCACGCAAACACGTACGAACGCACTTCTTCACAAAAACGGAACTGTTGGTTTGGACAAATGCATTTAATGTTTGTAGATGGAAACTGACGTGGAGTGGACAGAGTAAAAGTATGAAGTAAAAGTTTATTCCTTTATGTGTGTGGTCTAGAATTTTGACCTCGAGGTAGGGGCTGAGTAAATATGTCTACTGTAGAATGGAGAGGACCTTACCAGTTTAGCACTCAAGTTATAACCAAACGTGACAGCTAGAGTTTTGTCGGATCGGTAACTATTCCTTAGAATTTTTGGTGCCCATAAGGCATGCATACATTGAGCGGTGAGGTCGAGGTCCATTGCTAAATTTTACGAACTTTAAATTTCTTTCCTTTGAAAATGGATGAAGTTTTAGCTTCACAAGAAATGCATAAGTTTTTTGAAGTATAATTCTCGAGCATAAGCGACAAGTTGAGTTTTGGCAGAAGTTTTTAATGTTTATGATTGAAAATATTTTGTGAAATTAGTTTATTTGGGGTTAGAGAAATGTCAAGAACAGTTATGCGGACAGACGGATGTTGTTGACATTATTTTCAATACAAATATTACTCGTACGGACATTAATATAAATTTTCTCTGAAGTGGTTTGCGTATGAAGTAAATGTACCCGACGTGTGAAATTCTAGAATTGAATTGACATCCACGTTTGATCTTATCCTTTGTGGTCAGTTTTCGAAAGTTGTCAACCAATAAGGGATGATTGTTAAGGGACTAACCCTAAAAAGCGGTCCTCCATATTTCTATTGTACCGATACTCCCTGTGTGAACGAACTTCGATCAAATCGGCATTCCTGTTGAAAATTTCCCCTTATGCATGTAACGCGTGGAATTTAATTGAAATTCAAGTGAAGGTGACATTCCAGTTAAGTTCAAAGCCCTGGGTTTCAGTCTACACTACCTGCATGCATTCGTGTATTGTGTGCTTTGACTCCCCAGACAATTCCACTTGGAAGTTTTCTTTGATTTCGACCTTTTGTGTAATTAATTGGTTTTAGTCTTATTATCGTATCGAGTATGTATGTAATTACAATGAAACTGAGGTTAGTAGACTCGTTGATCATTTTAATTTCCAAACAAAATTCATTGTGTATATACAAAGTACCTTAGCTCCAGCTTTGATCATATAGAATCCGAACAAGACAGCAGGAATAACCCGCTTGGATTATGGTCATTCAAGCTACATACAATTACAAGGATTTGTCTTTGTGCAATTTTTTATGAAACTTCACCAGTGTGAATAATTACTTTCTATTGCTTTCGTTAGGATGCGGATATGTTGTTCTGAGCTTAGGTTACCCAAAACACTATCTTCGGTCGTCCTTTAAAAAATACACTGAAAACAAGGTTGCACTTCCAATTCTGAAACTCAATAGCTTTCTAATTGAACCTCAGTGTTAGAACGAAAAGGCTGATTTGATGTTATTATAGAAGTAGTTGTCAATGTTGTGACATTTGTTGGCTTCCATGTTTTTGTCTACGGTTGAATATTTTGTTCCTATTTGTGCAATGTGTGGTGTCTCTTGTCTGTAGGAGAGAAAGAGACTCAGAGACCGGTCTCGGAGTTTACTCCCGTCCTTGACCTCTAGTCGAGGAATGGTCTCAGCCCTCATAAAATCTGTTGGCGCTTCCTCAACCGCCCAATCTAGTCAAAGTCATCTTTCGACATCTACCCTTCCGCCTTCTTCTTCTTCCTCATTAAATCTTCCATTGAGTGGTGACAATTCAGTGACGACGCCAACGAAGACAACGTCAGAGTCTTCTTCCCAAGCCAATACCCTCCAAGACAATGACCAAGACGATCAAGATGAGGAATCATTTTACTCATCGAATACAAAATCTAAAAAGGTCCTTTCATCCGTCTGTCTTTCACTCTCTCGCTGTTGCTGAATTTTGTTGTTATTTATTCCATTTGCATTAGAGTAGCTTGGCTAGTTTCTTGTTCGTTTTTAGTTTCATCGAGAATTTAAAGGTTTCATCAAAGTATTGAAACTAGATGAAATTAAATATTTCAATTTGTTAATGTAAAAATAATACTTGTCAGAATTCTGGTATGTATTGTCGTTGGGATCCTCAAGCCGTTAATCTCGGATTATTTTAAAACTCGATTAACATTTTATTTTTATATGAATTGGAAATACTTCGTGCGATGGCATTAGTTTGCTTCCTAACCTGTTGAGTTATTTCTATTTGCTTTTGCCAGCAGTTATCGAGTCGAGTCTAGTAGAGAGTCAGGTACTGTATCACCCGGGTTCAAATACATTGGAGTAGTTGAATGCCCCTTTAGTAGTCAATCCAACACGCATGGACTTAATTATTTAGGATTTGTTCTCATTTTATTGTCTTATTTTATACTCATCTCACATTATTGATTAGTCGTATTTGCTAACAATTTGGTTTTTGTTTGATTTTCAGGAGAAGGATGGTGTGAAGAAGAAGCGGAGCAAGGAAGGTAATTTTCTCCGGCATTTATATTTTGTACGGGGGGTGCGTTCAATTTGAAAGGGAAATTGTTTTCAGTATTGGGGAGGTTAGCTGGCTGGTGAATCTTAGTCTCTTTTCTATCTAATATTGTGTGAACCACCCTATGAATTCTCGGTACATGGCGTATATGGAAATCTAAGAGCAGTGAAAATTGTATCTCTGGGTATAATAGTAGCTCTTCCACCTTCGGTTTCCTAAACCCAGAATCACACAAGAAGTACAAAAAAAAATATTTTAATATTCTTGAAACCTGTGAAAAGACATGCGTGGGCACATTACTTTTTTGTGCAACACGTAAGCCAGTCATGTTGTAGGATTCATTGCGTCCTGTCCTGAGGAATCCGCTCTCCCCGCTCGTAAAAGAAAAAAATAAGAAGAGAAAGAGTAGAAAATAAAATAGAAATCCTTAGAAACGTTGAGTACAATTAGATTGGTAGGACAGGAAGGAAGGAAGCGGATGGGAGAGAACCATTGTGTTGTACATTGCTACTGCTACTTATTCTATTTCAACATTCTAAGTATTTTTCAAAGTTCCCTTTTGTACATGTACATGTACATTCCATTCTACGTAAACGTAGTACATACATACAGTACTTTTTCTCAATTTCTGGGTGTGTGGCAAGTAGAAAGAAGGGAATGGGTCATTTACAGGGTGGTTCATAAAATTTTCTCCACCGTGCGGTTGATTCCCAGCCCAAGAAATTTAAAGCAAGAACTCAGGTGGGTAAGTAGTTTATGTATCACCCTGTACAAAAATCCTGCTGTTGCTTTCACTTTGGAGAAAGCATGCGTTCGTTCACTTCGAGTTAGCCGTCCTCGAGAAAAAAATACTAGGAAAAGAAACTCACACGTCCTTTCAAGTTTTGAACTTGATTGGGCTTTAATCGAAGGAACTCTAGCTAGAGCAAACGCGAGTAAAAGTAAAAAACAATTTTCTTCTCAAAAATGAAACGGTTTGGAAGAAAAGAATGGAAACAATGGGAAGGACGAGAAGTGTTTTAACGGAACGCTGCTGCTAACAATACATACATGCACTACATTAGATTTCTATTCTTTATGGTCTTGGGTATATTTTTTTCTGGGTCTGGTTTTGGCTTCTGGTTGATTGGAAAAAAAAGAAACAATTGAAAAACTTGTCTCTTCTATTTTTTTTCTATTTCTTGCCTTTTCTGATTGATTCCTTCAAAATGTTGACTTTCTTGACTGTACGTTTGAACACAATGGGAATGGTGGCGGTGATGTCGCTGTGTGTTCTGGGTCGTCTGTCGCCTTTTCTCCTCATGGTGAGTTTTGAGTTTACACTTACTTCTGACTTGACTACTCTTGTTAATTAGGTTCTTTACAAAGTGAGTGAATGGTGCTCGCATTCGGAAAAATTTTGACTAACGTAGACCATGTAACCGCAACGTTTACAAAAAGAAACTTTTCCCGTACAAACCACGTACACATTTTTATAATGACAAGTTGTGCCCTTGTTACCAAAATATTGAAAAATGCGAACATGGTGTATGTATAAAATTGGTCTGGTTAAAAATTTTGGCGTTTGATTATCTTTCTCTTGTTCGACGGGTCACAATTTCCTTACTAGTCTGATCGCGAACTTTCCGATTTTAAAACAATGTGGACTCTTTTTGTGTGCTAGACTACCCCGATATATGATTATTGATGATTATCAAGCGAAAGTTTTAAAATTGATTCTAGTTATCTAATCTACAATTCTTATCTTCAAATGTAGATTTTTTGAAAACTCCATCAGTCCTCATAGAGGGCGTACTCTTCCGAGCCCGATACCTTGGCTCCACCCAACTCGTCTGTGAAGGCCAACCTACCAAGGCAACACGGATGCTCCAGGCAGAAGAGGCCGTGTCAAGAATCAAGGTACGTCCCCTTTCAGTGTATGCGCTAAGAATTAATTGGATTTTTTAAAAAAAAGAATTACTAATTAATTAACCACCTTCACACACCATACCAAATTAGAAGTTCACGCTTTTAGTCATGCGCTGTCTTGCTTGTCTTGTGATTGTTGATCCCTGGCCTGGTTTTGATTTTTTTTAATTATTTGATTTTTGTTTATTGAGTTAAGTAATTATTTTAAGCATGTCTTTTTGAGTTACTATTGAATGTTTCGTGCTATTATGTATTTTGTATAGATACTGTACGTACACCTGTGACTGTAATTAAATAACCATTGATAAGTTTTAGATTTGTTAGTTTTGCTTTTTATGAATTGAATTTGTACTCCAAAAAATGATAGGCAGGGAATCATCCGGAGACCCTGGGGTTTATGACCTTGAAAATAAACCCTACAATTTCTTCGGTGATAAGAAACTCTTTTATTTTGTATTTACTTGTCCTCAGTTATGACATGAAACTTTCTTTTGCACGGAGATTTACATGTTTGCTATCATTGGGAATTGATTATCGGGAAACATTCGGCCTAGATTTTACTTCTACTCAAAATGTTATCATTCAGTGATTTTTTGGAAGCGCGGTCCACAAACGGTTTACATTGTAAGGGTCCTGTCTAGGAATGGAATTTAATGTGTACCTTCAACGGCATAAAACATGCAAAATATTATTTCTCCGGTTGCCGGTTAGACTAGAAATATGAGTCAAATGAAATCGAATACTATCTACGGCGCCTTAAATTCGTGGAATTTAGCTTCAGGGAACACAAAATTTAAACGCATTAGTTTAATGACTTATAAATTTTCTTACGAATTTTGTAATGCACAAATACATGTCATTGTTCGTATTTAAACTACGCACCCCATCTTCGTACAAGTTTATACTGTCGTGCCATGCAACAGTGTATTTTTAACGTTTGTTTAATTTTGTTTATTTTCTATTTTTTAGTTTTTACAAAATTTATTTACACACCTGTTATATTTTAATTGTGCTAGCCCTTCCCTTGATATTTGCTTTCACTGTTTTCCAAAAATTCTGATCTTCGAGTCAGCCAGCCAGAATGGAACTGGTCTGAAGAAAAATCTTACATTTAATTGCCTAAATTTTGATTTATGGAGCAAAGTAGCCCTACAGTACGTCCTCCCCTACCCTGCCCTAAATAAATACCCTGATTGATCACCTGATTGGTTTACACTTCCGCCACAGTTTGGCTTCATTTATTTCTCCCTCTCCCCTTTCAAAATCCGACATCGGATTTAAAGTCAAGGCATTTTTTTTTCTTTTTATCTTATGGACTGCAGGCCAATCACCCTCTTCCGCCTGCCATTGCTAGTCGTGAAGACTCAGCTGTGATTGTTGATAAAATGCCCATGACTTCTTCCTCCACTGTCACAGTCACGGTCCCACCTTATGTGCCACATCCACCGGCTGGCTTGACCACCGGTGCCCATGGCCATTGTAGAAAAGAATCTTCGGATGATCATGACTATGATGAATATTTATACGCCGTTGGTCATGAAGAGATTGAGAGTGATGATGATGGAGAGTGTTCTGAGGTGTCACAAGATATGACCGTGACTGTGACGTCAGTCACAGAAGATGGTAACTGTCGTGATAGTCGAGAAGCTTCTGGTGGTGACCGATCACGGAGGGGCGGAAGTCCATCCGGCTATGGATCTGCCATTCCTGGGACCATGTTTCGACTCAGATTTTTTGGATCATTAGAAGTGGATGAAGAGATTGGATTTGGAAGGAGACGACGTCGTCGACCCAAAAAAACTATGGTTGAAGAAGCTGTCAGTAAAGTGAAGGTGGGCTGGAAGGAGTTGTTGTTATTTTTAGGGAACAAAAATAATATCGAGATATTACATTCATTAGTACCATGAAATCCTAACCAGGGTGTTTTTGTTGTGTTAAATTTTTTGGGGCGAATTTGTGCGCATGAATCCAGTTTGCTCGAATTTTGTGCGAAATAAGTATACGGCGTACGTGTGTTTGATCTTTGTTGCTTTTGTGATACATTTACATAGTGACTTCTATACAAGGTGAATTTTTATTCAACTCATTTTTTTTTAATTTTTGCATTGGCACGGATTTTTTTTTAATTTATTTTTTGTGAATGTTTTTTGATTGAACTGATTGAATTTGAAGATGATTAGTTGAGCTGGCTGAGCCAATAGCAGCACTAGAGCTTATAAGTGCCCTTTGATTAGATGGCGATTAGTGAGCCCAACACAATAAATAAAAATTTTGGATTAATTTTTTGAAAGTATTTCAAAGTTTTCTTACTGAAAAAATGTTTTTGTGTGATTCCCCGCCCCCCCTGCCCCAACTTCTATTTGACTTTGACCTGCTACGTTGCTGCTGCTGCTGCCATACTCCATACTTTTCCCCATTTTGATCTACTTGTGCCAATCCAGTCGATGGTAAGGAAGGCCCATATTAACAGACTAAAATTCCTAACTTTATCCTATCTATACATACACACTTCATATGTTATTTTTTTAGATATTTAGATGAATAGTTTCAAAATATACTCAAATTCTCGTGTTTTTTTTTGCTCCGGTTTTATGATGCATCTTAAAAAAATTTTGAGTCTGCACGCATTACACTGATACCAGGTTACGTCGATGCAGTTAGTTCTAGGAAGGCGCCCGTATAAGATACATTTTCCAAATTGGAAAGAAATTACTTAATCTAAAGAATTTTTGAGACAAGTTCATTACTTTTTCCTTAAGAGCTTTACACTACTGCTATTTCAGAAATACTTATGTACACATGTATGTCCGTGGTTTGAGTACGTACGTACGGTGTACCGGTGAAAGGAAGGAGAAAGTTTCTGGGCGAGTACTCAAGACTAGAATGTTTCTATTCTTCCGTAACGTTCTAATACTTAAGTAGTCGACGTCGTCGTCGTCGTCGCCGTTGTTGCTCATGGATTGAATTGAAGTTTGTAAACTTAGTCCTGTCCTGTCGTGAAAGAACGTGGTCGTTGTATTCGTCGGCGGTTTTGTAGACCGTTCGCTACACGGTATCGTATCGTAACATATCGTATTCGCGTATTCCTTGCCTACTAGCCAAGGGAAGTAAGGGAAGGCTCGAACGACTCACTCAAGTGAAGAACTTAATGAAAATACGGTTTTGGTTTTTGTTGCTTTGATGTTAGCTCGTTTGGTTTTGGTTTTTGATGTGTCCATTCCTTTTTGGTTTTATGTACACACACACATTTTCATTCCCTATACGAAGTAGTAGTGAGTAGTAGAACTAAATTTCCTTTCGTTTATTATGAACACGTGTATTCGTAGTTTATATACTTTAGTTTTTGAAATGTTTTTGCTTGTAGAGGCATAGTAGTAGTGGTTAGTAGTTAATAAAATGATAAACTGGCACTATTTTGTCTAGTAAAAAGTGTGTTAACGGTCCAGTTTGTTTACGTTGTATGTAGGGTGCTTTCTTTTATGAATATTTAGGGTTTAATGTATACAGGGTGCCACATAGGAGTCGTACGCTCATCCGTACCTTGAATAACCCGAGTACTTTTCTGCTAAAGTTTTTTATCGAACTGGCATGGGGGACAAAACTTTGTATTTGTGCAATTCTGTTCAGTCGTCAGTAATATACTGCCATATTTAAAAGAGCTAGGTTTGATTACCCAAGGTCTCACTTCCTTTAACAACCTGTATAGAAACTAATACTTATGTGGCACCCTGTACATATAGCACATCATCGCATTTCAAAGCATACATAAAATATGTGTACCTTTGTATTTGTATTTCGTTGGTTATATTTTTGTTTTGTTCACGCGGATTGAAAGTATTGAATTGAAATAGAAATATTGTAGACACATTTTGTTTTGAACTTACAAGGTAAATACCCAAGGGGGTTTCAAATGTACCGAACTGAAGCTCTGTTTAAAAGTTAAAGGCTTTTCGGTGACCTAAACCACTAACAAAATTTTTCACTCAAAAGAAGTGAAGTGAAAATTGTATTTCAAGTTTTGTCTCAAGGGACTTAAATCTAATGTACTCGATATGAAAAGTTCGGGACTTTTTTTTTGACGTGCTACTGCTACTCTAAGAGTAGTACGCATTTTGGCCTGGGTATTTACTTTAAAGTAAATGGTATTTTTTTGTACTCTCTGTTTAGATTTTTAGATTTTTAGTGAGGAGTAAATAGAAACAGGGACAGGTCGATTTATATTTCATAATTAGTGTAAGATCATTTAGTATGATATTTTTTGACTTGTTGGAAGCATCAGTGCGAATTTTGACAGACAAGGCAGTGCATGTACATTGTATGGAATAGGGCGTTGTATAAACAAAGATAGATAATGTAAATGCTGACACGAATACTTCAAATTCAACACTAATTTTGATTGACTTTGATTTCTAGGCCCCGGAGGGTGAAACACAACCCAGTACAGAAGTTGATCTCTTCATATCCACAGAGAAAATTATGGTGCTCAATACAGATCTGAAGGTGAGACTCAGGAATTTTTTGGCAAATGATATTCAGTGTTCATGACCATGACGTACACTTCACTGGGTGTTCTCTAGTTAATTCCATGCCGACAAAAGTGCGACAATTGCATTGAGTAGTAGTATAACAGAATCGACTTAAAAATGTTCAATTCAAAAGAACCATTTCCATCCCACTAGATCTCTCGTAGAAACTCTTTCACGGTCTTACGATTTTGAATGGCAGACCAAATGGTGGTTTCTCGGGTTTACTCTAAAATATCGGAGAATAGCGACATAACGCGGTACTGGTAGTTTTTAACCATCTATACAGGGTGGTTCTTTATTTTTGGTGGTTTTGACCTCTTTCACTTTCCTGACTTTAACTAAAATGTATATTTTAGTTTTGGTTGGCAATTTTTATAGTACGAAACTATGAACCACCCGGTAGTATTAGCTAGGAACTATAACTATATGTCTAGACCTATTTTGTTTACATTCTGAAGATTATAATTTTCCATTCATATTTTGAATAGGAGATTCATGCATTGAAGTATGGATATTTTATTTACTCGTGTGTGTGTCTGCCAGTCTGCCATGTTCATGCGGTTATGGAGTGAAAATCGATTTTATTTACTCATGGCCAAAATTTCTTTTGATTTTTTTTATAGGAAATCATGATGGATCATGCTCTCAGAACCATATCTTATATTGCGGACATTGGTGATTTGGTTGTACTCATGGCCAGACGAAGACCTGTTCCAACGGATGATACTCCAGAGGAGCCAAATAAAATTCCACGTCCTCCTAAAATGATTTGTCACGTGTTTGAGAGTGACGAGGTAAGTTACATTCCGTACTTACGGTGTGTTTTTGTCACGGTCTAATAATTGTGACCTCATTTAATATTTGTGTGAATTTTTTTAAATTTCAGGCTCAATACATTGCTCAGTCCATTGGTCAAGCATTTCAAGTGGCCTACATGGAATTTCTCAAAGCAAATGGGATTGAGGATCAATCATTTGTTCGAGAAATGGACTATCAAGAAGTTTTAAATTCTCAAGAAATCTTTGGAGATGAACTTCAAATGTTTGCCAAGAAAGAGCTTCAAAAAGAGGTAAAATTTTTTTTAGTTTTGTTGTCACAAGTATTGGTGAACTTTCTTTAGGCTGTACACAATAATTCCAATTGTTTTTTCTTCGTCCAGGTCGTTGTCCCTAAAACAAAAGGAGAAATTCTGGGCGTGGTGATTGTGGAGTCTGGCTGGGGTAGTATGTTACCGACGGTCGTCATTGCCAATTTAGCCCCTGTTGGAGCCGCAGCCCGCTGTGGTAAACTAACTCTACTACATATGTCTACGATTTTCACTCAAGAAGTTTTCTTGAATTATTTTTTGATGAAATGTTTCCATTTCCTTATCCCTCTACGTTTTCTATATTTTTTTTAGGTCAACTCAACATAGGGGATCAAATCATTGCCATTAATGGCGTTAGCCTCGTTGGACTTCCACTTTCCACGTGCCAAACTTACATTAAAGTAAGTACAGTTCATGTAGTTTGTAGTTGAAGAGATGGAAAGCATTATTGCGTTGCGAGGCATTAATTTGATCGTCCAACTTGTCTATTAGTTGCACTCTTACTGCTACTACTACTACTGCTGCGGTTCAGTTCCGTCCGATCCGATCGGCCACCGGCTCAAACACTTTTCTTTCTCAGGGCGAAAAAAAATACACGATTTCCTAAAGTAGAATTTTCTAAAAGTTTGGATAGCTAGACTTGGAGTTTCCTGGCCCAGGACCCAGGAAATTGTACCTTGTCCGGTTAATGGATTTCGATTTGATGTACAGTTTAAGTAAGGTATAGGGGGGAACTTTCGCCCTTCTCTTTGCAATTTCGGTGAAATTTTAGGGGGAAACCAGTTCATGGTTTTTTCTTAGAGATGACCGCGAGAGCAATAGAAATATTTTTACCCATATTGATTATCTTCTATCGCATATCTCACGGAACAAAAATTCTTAGGAAATATTTTTAAAGCACACTTTCGGGAATTCAGAATCTATGACGTCCAAGCTGCCGAAAGTTATCCCTGGAAAATGTCAAATGTCAGGAAAACTGCTAAAGGTCACTAGAGTCAAAGAACACCGTAAAAATCACAAAAGTTCTAGTTTTATTTATGCAGTGACGGATGAAAAGTTTTCCTTCCTGTCCATCCATCCAATTTTTAATATACAATTTTGAAGTGCAGCCTCAGAAAAGGTTTGAATTTCATCTTGAGACTTTGAACAAGATTTTCTTACATTTACTTTCTATTTGAGTGAGACTGAGACGACTGAGGAAAATTAATAATTGATTTTTACATTTAACTTCAATCAAACTTGGCAAGTTTGTAGGGCCCATTTGTTTACCCTATTCCGGAGCTAAACGCCTCGTTAGTTTAGTTTTTTTCTCCTGTTCTCCGTCTCTCTTGACATTATTCTCCATTTACTCTCGTTTGATATTCGAGACGGAGTCTGGGTGTTCCGTAAATGGGTTAGGTTTTTTAGAGGTTATGCTACACACGGTAATGTAATATAAAGTATTTGACTACGATAGATTGCTTCTATTCATTCATGTGTAGCTCTAGCTCTCTGGCTCCCTTCTGTATGTATTTTTTTTCTAGTTCCTACTACCCGAATACGGGTAGGCTTTAGTTTTTTTTTCTGTTTCTGTACCGCCACGTTAGAATTACGAGTCTCCCGGGTCCGATTTTCCATGAGTTGAAGAATTATGTCTTGACTTTGAGTAACTCTTATTTTTCATGTGCTCTGGATTCTTTTTTTTTCTTCCTCTTTCTCATCTGGACTGGAGTGCGACTGAATTGCAGGCACGGCACAGGCCGAGGCGGCCCCAACACTGTTCCACGTCTTAAGTTCTTGAGTTATTTCTACAACCTCTAGAATACCCGAATACGGGTGGCAGAGTACTCGTCCATAGATTTGTAGTTACTTTACCCGGGAGAGGAGTGTTTGTGTGGCGCCGTGCATCCGTGCACCCCCTGCCTGCCTTCCTCTACGGTCTACTCCCCCAGCTTTAAATCCATTTCCCATGATGAGACTTTAAAAATGACGAACGCTGCATTTTAATAGATTACCGGGGCTTTGGATCCCAAGCCCTGTACGTACGCGTACTTTCTTCTTCTGGAACATTAAAAACAAATGGCAGACTGAATGGCATTTTGTCTTTGCCTTGGAATTTTGTTAAAAATGTACACATATGTGTGCGTATTATGAACATACATCATATAAATTCGTAGAAAATAGTCGTAGTGCACTTTATGTGAATATCAAAACCTCATTGTGTGTGAGGACATTGATCCCACACACTTTAATGCGAGTGAATCAACCTAGACCTAAACGGATAATGTGAATGACTTCAAAAATTTTATGGACTATTTATGGGTACTAGAATTTATTTCGAGGTTCTTGTTTTATGGGCGGCGTACAGTTGTTTTCTACGAATGTGGCTTTTATATACTTAAAGAGCAGTTATGGTGTCGCAAGTCACAACTGCTGCTCATTTGAGTAAAAGATATGAAACAAATGCATGTTGGGCAAACAGATTTATGATGTGCGTTGTATTGTATCACAATTCCACCGGACTTGAGGAATTTATTCTTCTCCAGTTACATAAACTGTGCGTAGAATCGAAAATCTGGTCAGTAATTTAATTCTGTGAAAGAAAATCGGTGTATATTTGGAGTGAGTCTATGGTGGGAGACTTCATTCCTTAGTTTTCTAATACAAAAGCTTTGGGCTGCTATGCTGTGGAAGGATTACTACCCCCGCCCATTCGGCATTCTTTGTTGAAAACCCACCGCAAGTACTGTACCGTACGATTACCGTACTGTACTCTCTGTAGGTCTATTTCTAACCGTGGGAGTGTAAAAAAGGAGAAATAGAGAAAAGATTCTATTGAAGTGAAAGTCTGAAGGCCCAGCCAGGCCCGTGTGCGCTTCTTTTCTTTCTCTTCTTCATTTCTTCGGTCCTGTTTGGTGATTTGATCACGCGAATCAAGATTCCCTAAAGAACGAACAATAATATAAATCTTGGTCCTTTTCTTTCCTTCCTTCCTTCTTTCTAGGGTATTTTTTTTTCTCACACAAATCCAAATACCTTAATACAGTACGTACGGTACGGATGCCGGCGATACGCCATACGCACGTCACACTACACTAAGAAAAGTTATTGCTCGCGGAGGACGGCATTTGGCATTTACTGAACCGCAGCAAGGAGTAGTGGCTGGAGCTGGAGCCGATACCCGAGTAGTATTGTAAGGTGCTCGAGTAAGATCTCTCTAGAGAGTAACTACAGTAAGAAATCGGGGAATAGGTGTACTATGTGGTATTACCTTACCTTTGAGACCCATCACTGTGGTTGACATATTAAGGCTAAATTCTAAAGAACTATGGGAACGAACTATACGATTCACGACTCTTATATTTTTTTCCTTTTCTTTTTTTTTCTTGTGTGTAGAACACGAAACCACAGACGGTCGTGAAGCTCACCATAGTGCCATGTCCTCCGGTTGTTGAAGTCAAGATCAAACGTCCGGACACCAAGTACCAGCTTGGGTTTAGCGTTCAAAATGGAGTGGTAAGATTTCAATTGAATATTTTATTTTATTACAATAATACAGTCAGTAGGATTTAAATTAATTTTTATTTTGCATCTGTTCTTCCTTTTCA
>JAQGCB010000495.1:0-21517 GCA_034698835.1 Protaphorura tricampata
GTTGTGGGTCAAATTGCTGTTGTTGTTGTTGACCTAAAAATTGCCCTTGCCCTTGTTGGCCACCACCACCCTGCTGAAGTGCTTCTAAGTACTGTTGTTGAGTAAGTGAGTAAGGTGATTGTTGTTGAGGGAATGGTTGGGCTGAGGGTCCAGAAAATCCTTGTTGGATTAATTGAGCCTCTCTATCTCTATCTAATCCTGAATATTGTTGACCTTGACCTCCTAGCTGACCTCCGCCGATTCCTGAGAATTGTTGTGGGCCGCCACCGGCACCTGAGAATTGCTGTTGTTGACCCAGACCAGAAAATTGAGACGGTTGACTACCGACAAATTGTTGAAGTTGACCTGGAGAGAACCTACCATTTTGTTCCTCGGAAGCAAATTGTGGTTGAGGAGTTCCTGAAAATTGTTGGCCTTGACCAGAAAATTGCTGAGGTGAGCCCCCGCCAAATTGTTGCGGGTATTGTTGCTGACCTCCGAATTGAGATGATCCGGGTCCACTTGGGTATTGATCCTCTTCTGGTCTGGTAAATCGTCCACCCGATAATTGAGTTGTTGTCGGGGTATAAGTTTGTGGTTGCTCTTCACGGTCTTGTGTAACTTGACGCAAATATTGACCTCGAACGCCAACGTCTTGTCTGTCAATTGGACTAGGCTTTGAAGATTCATCATAGGCATTATAGTCTTGATTATCATTATAGCTCCCATCATCTTCTGGCTTCACAGTTTTACTGTCTGTGGTTGCACCAGCCAATTCTTGATCACGATCTTCGGGATCATCTTTCTTTGCAGTTTTTTCTCCGTGAGTATATTCGACGGTTTTTAGCTCTCCAGCTGGGTCAAGGAAACCGTATTTTCCTTTGACAACACCATCCTTACTCCTTGTCTCGACCCTTTTAGAAATTACATGTAATTTAACGTGCGTGCCGAACCATGCAGTCGGTGAGTGATGAAAGGGTTAAATTCTTTGATAAAATGTAGAACTGTTTACATTAACTTAATTTATTGATTGCTTTACCTGAAACTTGAATCATCAGCTTCATAACCAAAAGTGTATGAACCATCGTCATTCACTCTATTGATTTGTTTCAAAATTTTGGCCTTAGTCGGATCGGTTTTATCCTTGACTGAATTCAGCTCCTTCTGAGGTGCACTGAGGCTTCCATGGACTAATCCAAATATCTGTCAAAAAATTATGAATAATATGCATATTAATTACACTCCATTGAAATTCCTTCCTATCTTCCCCAAAAATATTTTGGCCACATCCATATCGATCGATTCTAATTTATTCTCTATCAGTGGTAAATAAAATTTTGTAGATATAAATTTCTGATTCAAGTGACAGACGACGAGACAATTCATTACTGAAATTTGGTTGAATTTGTGAACACGGCTTTCCCATAAAAAATATTTGCATTTGAAATTTTAGGTTTTGATCATCCATTCCTAAAGCAAACCTGATTCGTTTTCAAAGTCCTTTGAATATCAAATTCGAAATGATTTCCAGTCCAAAACGAACGGAGCATGAGTATCCTAACTAGCATAACAATTTATTTCCAATCACAAAGCAAAACGAAATACGTTTTGTTGAGTTTTGGGCTGAACCACAGTGCAGTGGTAGATATTACGTACATTCAGCAAATGCAATTCAGTTGAGTATGAGTATAGTATTTTATGCATTATGAAAATGAAGATTGGGTTGAGTTCTTCTTGCCAAGATTTGAAATTTTTTTTTCTCTCTCTCTCTCTCTTTCTCAAAGACAAGGGAAGTACAGAAAGTTGGTGGTAGTAGGAGCCAAATGCCGATAAAAATGCAAATGTGTTCACTTGAAAGAGAAAAAACTTAAGACGAAGTCGTCGTCGTCGTTGAAATCTAAGGAAAAGCAAGAGCAAGAGATTTGTATTCTGAGACCGAATCCATGTCATCGTCAACTTCCCTAGACTAGAATGTGAATTGGGTGGGTGCATACATGGCTCAATAGAATACTAGAAAAATACTAGAATAAAGATACGGATACGGGATACGGATATGGAACCCAATGCTCCGTGATGGAATCAACCTGGCATAAAAACTTACGGATAGGCACAGACATACACAAAAAAATAGTGTATACGATACTACGGATACGAATAATACTGAGAAGGTACTTATGGCTATGGCGAAAAACTACTTGGCTCTTTTTCGCAATGGACCAACAAATCCTCGTTAAAAATGATTGAAGTTATTTTATGGAGAAAAAAAGTGAAAATATGTATGCGAAGGGCAGAAGGGGGTTTAGAAATCAATGTTAGCAACTTATTCCCAGGATTGAATTCTCGTTATCTGACATCTGCACGCATCATGTTTACAAATTCAATATAAAATATTTTCCTGTCGACAGAAACTGCTAGAAAATTCTGGACATTTCCGTACGGTTCCAGAATTGTATTACAATCGTAAAAATTCAACGCTATAATTCTTTGATCCGATACCACATAAGGAGGGTTGATCCCTGATTGTAAATTGAAACTGAATTCTCTGCAACAGCAAGCTAATTTGTAATTTAATTGCTATCTATATTCTGTAAAAGAATTGTGAAACCGAGAAAACTAAGGTCATAACCAGAGGTCAACTCCATAGGTTCAAATTTTATTAATTAGAAAAGCCCTTGTGAACTTCGTAATGTTTAATTTGTGTGTGTTTGAACAATGAACGTTAATTTAATAAACTGTAGAAAAAATTCCTGATCTATTTATCACTATATGTAACCACTATACCTTCAAACTCACAAATAAATTATAGCCTGAAATCAATCTATCGTCTGAAATATTAAAGTAATCCTTCTGAGTTGTTATTATGAAATCATTCATTTTGCTACGAGGGGAAGTAATAATTGTTCTCATGTTGGTGGTTCTGATGCTATTCCACTCGGATGTACTATATTTGAATGATAAATTTTTTAGCACGGATTGCACGATTAATTATCCGAGGACTTCATAATATGAAAAGGGCAATTGACTCGGTAAACAAATACTGGTAAAACCTACGATTCGAAATTAAATATTGGTTTCGTATCACGCTACCGGTCTGGAATAAAATTATTAGTTTTGATTTGTTCAATTAGTTCTATAGTTGAACGGGTTTCTGGTACATGTATAAATTTGAGTCCAAAAAAATCTATAGGAAGCTTTAAAAATACCATTTGTCCAGTAAAAAATAAAGTCACTTTCTATAGATTTATCGTGGGAATGACCTTACCATGGAAAAATTATGATTCTGCGAGAATATAATTCAAGTCCTGAAGTTATTTTGTGAACAAGCTATTGTTAGGGCTATTCTTGCCCACATTAAAACATTCTTTTTTTTGCCGGAGAGCGAAAAAATAATGTACAAATGGATACAAAAAAGTAAGGATAAAACTAACCAGTATAAGAACAATCCTGGAATCCATAATCGTTGATTCCCAGAGCACTCAACTCTATTATTATTTTAAAAACGTCCAACCACAACACACATAAAATATTTTGAGTTGTTCAATAATTGTCTCTCTTTGAATCGACCTTAGTAACAACCACCTGAGTCATTGGTCGACGAATAAAAACTAAACGAATATTCTGTTCGCGTTTGAGATTATATAAAAACTAAAGTTAATCACGTAACCTTAGAACAACTCTTACTCTTATTTCTGAGACTTTGTTATACATACGTATCGTACTCACACCTACTACTTGGAATTGGAATGTTTTCTTGGGTACTATATTGTGCCGTAGCCGTACGTAGTATTGTCATCGGGGCGGTCATAGAATTATGGGGTAGAAAAAAGTGTTAAATGCGAGAGCATTATACATTTGTATCTAATATCATGCACCCATAGAATTAAGCGTGAGGTTTTCCCTTTCTTATCATTATCACCTGTTAAAATCTCCGTAGATAAAACACACACACATTAGCATGACACTTGAGTGTTTTTGTGACCATTTGAACTCATTACCACGAATGTATGACATTTTTGTTATTTTGTCGTTTTTTTTTATTCTTTAACCACACATTCGCATATTTTACACGATTGAACACATACTTACTGCATCACATGCCACATTAAACATTAATTTTTCCATATCCGTCTTAAAAATGCAAGCCACAATTTTAATTATATTATTTAAAAAAATGACAAACCAGTTCCGCACACACAATACACATGACATACGGCATGGGATTATCATATTGCATAATCAAATAAAACCCCACTGACCTAACCCTATAGAGTAATTTACCATGATTACTGATTACTATTACGAGTACAGCGTATCCGCACTTCTTTTGTATAGACGCTAACGATAGTCATTCAGATTGGTCATTATTACCCATGCATTTATTTCCGCAATAATGCAGTGATTAAATTTGTTTATCATCCGCGTGTGGTTTTGTATCAATACATATATCGAATTTAAAGTAAACAAGTGAAACAGTTCCTGAATTTGAATGCTGAACTGAGCTGGCTGATTGTTATTTTTAGGAGTGACAAAATTTTGAATTCAGAATCAGACAATGATTACAAAATCTGTATTAACCAAAATCATTCAAGTAAATTAACACATAGTATTGGGTGGCTAACTATTGAGTCATCCCAAACTGCCGAATGTCCCTGTCACATACATTGCCCTTGTAATGAACCACAGATTCAACCAATTCCCATACATTCCATATGGAAGTCAACCACAATCCAAAATTAATTACCAGAGTGTAGAGTTGAAGTTTCATAACAACATTTTTATTACATTTTTTTATTCATTCATATCTTCCGAATTAAGTACAAATTGGACTCATACTTGAAAACACAATGTGAATGTGATTGAAGTATACTAATAGTCCTAGTCCTAACAGACCTACTTGTACTTAGACCGTGAAATTGACATCCGTTGAAAAAAAAATAACACAAAATCGGTCACTGAGACCAAACAAAAGGTACATACTTAGACATTAATTTTGAGTGTCCAAATGAATAGGATTTAAGATTGAGGCGTTTCAATGGATAATTCATTTTTGTTATTTTTTTGTCTTGTCTTGTGTACCCAAATCCTTGTCTCATTCATTTCGCTCGGTAAATTATTGGGTGCGGATTACAAATTTTACTAATGTGTATTATTATAATGTTAAATTTTGGTTTGGATTGTTGACTATGTATTTCAAACCACATAACATTAACATGCCACTTGAGTGAAAACAAAGACGTACGTGGGACAAGGAACGAGTTGGAGCCAGCGGAACGTGAGTCGACCTTGTTTCCGTTTCCCAGATTCTCACGAGTAACGATTTACGAATTCGAATACGAATTGACGAATCCACCCAAGCCAAGACTCGCAAGGAAACTTTATTTGTTGTATAAATCAAATTGACGCAAAAATAATGCCAAGAGTGTACTAAATTTTAGACAGTACACTTGGGAGGTGTACCTTGTGAACCAAACTACCTTCTTCGTCTAAAGGGTTGGTTGAGGTAATAAAGTAAGTATTGGAAAAGTCAATGAGATGTATTTGGAGATAAAATAAAAATACGAATTCACCGCTAACGTTCTTGCGTATACGAATGAAAGTGAAGGTCTTGGTGAGTCTCTCACGCTAAGCCTTACATACGCAGTCGAGGCCAGGTTGCATCTGTATTTCATGTTTGTGATTGCGATGAGGTTGGCAAGATTGTAGTTGCAAAGTGCAAAATTTGCTTTGTCTAGATGCAGTAACTACTGTAAGCTTGATATTTATGAGCTGCGCAATTACTTTCCAGGATACTTAAGCTTAAATTTAATTGGACACAGGATGAGAGCAATCATTTTATATAAAAATGGATTTACAAGAAAACGTGGAGAAAAATGAGAAGATGTTCTGGTACTAGTTTTTTTTCTGCAACACACGCCAACGAGAGAGAAGACTTAATGAAAATCGGGTGCAGCATTGCCAGAGAATACATAGAATGAGATTTTATTGAAGTTTTCAAATTATTTTTTTCGCCTCAGAAAACAAGAGAAATGGTGATCAATCTGTATTGAAAGTTAACAATCAAGAAATCTTAAGTGATAATTTGATAGGCTTCGCATTCTGAACAACCTGGAACTGAATTTATTGAGACCATGAAATTTTGACAAATGAGTCAACAATTTTTTTATTTTGGCTTCCTTACCTCGCGTCATTTTTAGAGTCATTGCGTGGCAAAAGAATGATTTATTGTCTTACGGTTGGGTTTACTAATTCGAAACCAATAATTCTCAAACCCGCCCAACCTTCATTGCCTTAATTCAATTGAAACCCAACAAGTTGTATTTGGAAGTATTAACCTTGTCCTAATATTATAATGTGCCGGTCCACATCTAAATCCAAACATGCAAACAAAATCATTGTGTTTTTCCACTCGCTCTGTTATAATACAATTTGAAAAGATTCAAAATTTAATAAATCGTTTCAATTTTGACTTGTTTGCTCAAGTCCTTAAGTAAATCTATATAGAATTTGTAAAGAAAAGAGAATTGAATTCATAAATCACTACAATGTACCTGTCTGTTACACTCAACGCAACGTGGACTGAAATACAGAGAGATATCCGGTTGTCGACTTCCTTAAACAAGTGGCTTTGAATTTGCATGGAATAAATCGTTATACTATTTATAATTTTAAACCAGGAACTTGAACCGGTCACATTTATGTCGTACGTACGTACAACAACGTGTGGATACAGGACTTGAAGGGCGGAAAAAAAGTCAACGCCCTATTGCTTCTTAAATGGTGTACAATATGAGTCCAATTATTACAAGACCAAATCCAATCCAACTACTACCTCGTCAATATGAATCACGTCATGGTATTTGACTTTAATTATATTTTTATGATTCCCAGAAGTCGACCCATTCACTTATGTATTGTTAGATTTGCAAAAGCAAACAGTAGGAAATAAATTAAGTTGCTTGGCTCGTGGTTTACTTTTGGATCGTACGTAGGTTATGGTTATCTCTACCTTAAATCAATCCTTTTGCCAATTTACAATTTAATAATTATGCACATTTTCATTGGGTTAATTAGTAGCCCATGTACGTGAGTACGCCTCTGAAACTCTAATTGCATCTGATCACGTTTATAATTTTGGATTGCGTAAGGTTTTGCGTTTCCCCATTAAACCACTAATGTTTAATCAAGGCCTGTCGTCGCTTATTATAAGGTTGGACGAACGAAGTCTTAAATTCCAACGTCGTCATTCCATTAAGAGTCGCGTGTCAAGATTTGTTGAGTGCACACATAATGTATAAGCTATGTGTACGATAAACCGACTGAAATTAAATAAGACGGCACGCATACGCGTAGTGCAGTGTGGTGTACGATACAACTAGTAATAATAACTTTAGCTTCCGCTTCCGAAGGCAAATAAAATCCAAAGCAAGGGCAAGTGAAAGCTTAATTACTGTTCACAGGCTTACGGTAGATATTTTTAGTTCTATGACAGATTTCATAACAAACCATGCTAACTGGAGTGGGATATTTGGCATTAGTTATAAACAGAAACATGTCAACCAACTTATTACTGCCACACGTGAATTGAATTCCAAACGAGAAGGAAACCACTTTTCATGTAAAACGCGCATCATATAATATTCCTCGACCATTTTCATTAGTAGTAGTGATGAGGAATAATGCAACTATTCTACTAATTATGTGGATACTTGATTAACCTTTGAAATCCACTGTGGTTTTACATGAGAAATGGGTTCCTTGTAAGGTTATTTTTTGAATATGGAATTTTTAGCTTCACAGTCATAAACTTGACGGAAAAATACACAATTTCTTGGTGAGGTAATTTTGTCCGTAAAAAATATTATACGTAGTTACTGTGACTCAGGTGTGTTTGCGTCGTAAACCCCAATTCTATATTCTAGACTCCTGTTTGTATGTATGATTACGTGTTGCAATACGGCGGAGACAGCGAAGGTAAATATTCAACTCTAAATATTCTCTGAATTGTGAGATCTATCTTCTTTCTGCCCATACGTTTAATTTTGTTTACTAACTGTAAAAATGCACAAACACCAATTAAAGATACAAACACGCAGTGGATTGTGTATGTTGCAATTGACATTCCACAGTAAACGGTTAAACGCGACCATTTTCCAAACTACTTTTTACTACAACTTAGAAATCCTATTAATTTTGAATTCCAAACATGAAGACAAAAACGAAGACACAAACAAAGAGGATTTGACGCACTTCAAATTTTAAGATGAGTTCTCGTGAATCTGCTTGAGCGCCACTGCCACTGCCGTCAAACATGATTGAGTGAATGGATTTACAAGGTGACCTGGTCACATTAAATGCAAGTGAATCGGATGAAAGTCCAAGTGCATGATACATAAATCTTGTATCACCTCCAGATGCAATTGTAATAAAAAAATTATACTATCATTTCATAATGGATGAACTGATGAGAAAGGAACTTCTTCTTTTTAAACGACCTGTTTGACAGAATTGGACCGAGTGATTAATTGCAAATGAATAAAAATGTCAAGTTTGTTGAACCTAAAAGGATTTGTTACCTCGTTTCTCATGAATTTATAATGTCTGATTAATCTAAGAAACATACATTAATTACACGATTTAGATTAAAAGTTTGATCCATATAATAAAAATACATACATTACGACTTGAGAACAACCGGTAAGCCATGGTCCAAATGTTGTAGCCTGTTTTGTTTTGCTACTAATGTGCTGGTTAACCTTTACATTCTCCGAATTGAAGCATTCTTGGCAGTGGCAGTAAAGAAATATCCAAGTGAATATAAACTACTTTGAGATAAGAATCACACCACGTCTGCTCAAGATATCGAACTTCCGCCATAGCGAAAAAATAGCAGTATAATTTATGAATATTCATAATTATTAATTTTAATTTCGTCCCATTTGTGCAGCTCTCCGATTTTGACAACTAAGCAGCTAAACTTGACCCATTCATTCGCGAATTCTTTACATGACAGTCCTAATTTTTAATAATAAATTAATATTCCATGAATTTTGTATTAACAAGTCATGCTTTTATTCAATTAGACGCAAAATCAAAATAACATTAGTGTTGATTGCGGTCTGAAATGGAATGAGCACTTGCCAATCCAGAATTGTATTTTTTAAGTAGCCAAAGGTACCACTTGAAGATACATTAAAAAATTTATTCCAATAAGTTGATCAAAATGGCACTCCCATTCTAATCTTTACCTGTCGCCTGTCATCCCACATTTCAGTAGCGTTCTTCTATTATGGTTATAGAAGTGAACAACCCATCCTTACATTTTTATTTTCTAATTATTTTATTCAGATCGTGCACCCCAACCAGTTCTAAGAATCTTTTGGCCGATTCCGACTGACTGACGACTGACTCGGTCACGTCAACGGGATAAAAAAACAAGAAAACAAATGTCAGGGTTGATACAATCCAATCCCTCCGTCGATTTAGATAATCTGCCACTGGTTTACATTCATATAACTAATGAAATTGTACCATAAAGTACTTTTATTGTCACGACTTTCCATTGGTAACTACAATGTCGTACATATCTTAAGTGCTTTAAGTAACGTGGTGTCAAATATCTAATTCACTGTCTATCCACGGTCTGCTTGTTCGTAGTGTATATAATTTCAAGCAGGAATATATTTGCGATTCAGTAGTTGGAAGGGCTATAACTACGTAATGTAAAATATGACAATAAAAATTTTAATGTGTGCAGTATTTTTGTAAAGAAGAGCTCGAGATTGTTTGTGTCAATTTTTGACAAGGATCATCGTGATTTATTATGTACAGTAGTTTTTTAGTTTATTTATGTCTTGATTCTTGAGCTCGCATATATTACTCTGTAAATGTACATGATTTTGAGGTGGAGTTGTTTGATATAAAATTGTGGTCATGAACTCTTCAATATTTGGTCATGTACAAGTTTTAGGGCAAAGAGATGGTTTCACGTTGTAGCTACATTTAAAACTCATCTCTAGAGACTACGTATAATAAATATTACTAACACCAAAATGTCGAAGATTGACTTGAGTCCTGTAATTTGTTACTTATGATTATGAAGCAATCGTTTACAGTAAATATAGCGTGATCAACTCAAAAAAGGTTTCATGTACGTAAAAGTGGGCGCTTGCCCGCGCCGTGACACCCTCGCGTGCACTTAAAATTTAAACTTTATTGTTATTTTTTTGGTAGTGTCGTAATTTCTGATGAGGGCCGATGACTCAGTGATGACTGGTGACTTCCAACCATATTTCATTTACCTTGCAGGAATTTATTTAAAGTTTGGTTCCAAGAATTCACTCAAACTGCATCGCTGAGTAATTGATTTGATCAAAACACTTATAGTTCTAGTGTTAGGAAAGTTGACATTTGAATCATTTTTTTTAGGATTTCAAAAATAGCTAATTGTTAGTTCTCCATCTGTCAGAATCCCACATTTAAAATAATTTTTAAGTCAAATGGTTTGTACTGTTACAGTTTTGGCAAACATGTTTAAAAATAATTTCATATTACTTGAGAAGTTAGCAACGAATGTCTCTGTTCGAATTTTCCTTGCTACATACCTGTATTAAAATGTCTAAAAGAAGTAAATTAGCATCGTAAATGCTAGTGAATCGGTCATTCATAATCGTGCTCACGCACATGGTATAGCCTTTATGGTTGTTTTTCTTGATTTTTATATGATATGTGGTATCCTTGTAAGTGTGAGGGTGTTTTTAGTACTGATTGTAAAACAATGTTAAATTATACTGTCAACAGGAGGACAAACTACTGTGAGTATAATTACACCACGACAATCAGACAATCGTACTGGTACCTACACGTCCAAATTCTCTATTTTCATTACATAATTTTGGAAGAATGGTCCGAGCCAGACACAATCAGTTCAATCTTTCTCACGGATTCATGCATAACCTTGTATTTTATGTTTATCTGTAGAAGACGAAGAAGAACGACGACGACAGGCGGAGGCAGGCCACAGAGCCACAAGCAAAAGCAAATGACAATGACAATTGAATGTGAATTCAACTTCAACTTCATAAAAGTGCATCAATTTGACATTGACTATATTTATCCGTTCATAACAAAGGCAACACTCATTCCAATTGTAATTGTAATCAAGTTGACAGAACATGTCTACTCATAATGACGATGAACGACAAAGATAAGTTGAGGAAATTGAAATTAGTGTTTGTAAGTAACAAATTATGATGACGATGAGTACGAGGAAACATTGATTCTTCTCCTCTGAGATTATTGTCCATTATAATAATTTTCTAACTAGTCTGATTGTTTGGGTTTGCTCCATTACGTCTGGCAAAAAGAACAATGTCCGAAGCTAATCTACGAAGTGTGTACTCCACCACGAATTTCCCGTGTCGGTAAAGATTGACGGTTGGTACAGCTGTCAATCTGTATCTTGTTTGGACCTAAAAAAATACAATCCATTATTGTGTATAAAAAAAATTCTAAAATTATTTCCAAGATGTTTGGTCAAATCGAATATGCAGAATGAGCACAATTGAAACTAACAGATTTAAATCGAACTGCATCCATGGCTGCCAGTTTAAAGGTTGGGTCGTATCGGCTCAACATCTCAGCAGCTTTTGCATACTCTGGCATCAATTCTTGACAATGATGACAGGCTGGGATTTAATAAATAAAACAACCATTCAAATTCTCTGCTTTTCAAAATAAAAGTTCGGTAATCTATAAATTCTAATCAAATAACATAATTCTTACTGGGAGAGTAGAAGAAGAGGAGAACGGATTTATTGGTGCGAAGAAAGGAGTCCACGTTTTCTGCAGTCAACTTGGCTACATACTCCTCACCCTGGAGTTGGGCCCATTGAATGTGTGCATTACCAAAGGCGTGGACGGTAGCCTGAAATTATGCATTTTATCAAATTTTTCAAATTTTATAATTTTTATTGCTGAATTGTGTTTTGATATTTGTATTTTTTACCAAATTGGATACGATCTTCCCAGCCAGACTGAAAATGAATGCCATTTCCTTCTGACCGGACTAAAACAGGCAGACACGGCGATGGTAACTGAGTCCGTCAACCAATAATGGTAATGAACGATTAATTTAGACGATGGCTTCACATATGTAATGTAGTGAAAGAAATGGGACAGCCAATGTTACAGGTAGACCAAAACTGATTTTTCTGAAACGGTTTTCGATTAAATTTATTGAACTAAAACCTAAACATGTTAGTTACCGGCAGTTACCTCAAATCCATTAATGGTGTCAGTTCATGGGGACACAAAAATACGTATTTAAAAATTAGGGTTGACGAAATATTGTTTCTTAAGCCAAACTAATGCTTGTATTCCGGAGATCCGTTCGCACGCAGAGAATGTACGATTTTTATAACAATTAAAATATTGCACTTCAGTTAGTTCTTAACAAGCTTATCAGAATGCATATGACTGTCATCATTTATTTTTCTAGAATTAATACGTGCTCGAACTGACCAAATACTTTAGTTTTTAATAATTTTTGTTGTAATATTTATTTCTGTCATTCCATTCACAATTACATATTGACGACTGACGACTGCACTGTCTCATCAATGAATTATTGCACATTTACATAGTTGACTAACTTTGACACACTACACTTGAAATTACAATTAATTTCCCTTTATAATCTAAAGGGTCACTTTTGTAAATTGAGTGTCACTCATTGTCACTCATTCACCCTTGAACCAAACCCGGCCTCGGCGTGCAAATAAAAAATGCACAAGTCAAACAACTGCACTGCAACTACTACTACATAATATGTACAATATCCAGTAGTATAATAAATTTGTTCCGCTGAATTAAACAAACATAGCGGCACCCCCATGAAGTAATGTGAACATTATGGGCAAGAGCATGCAGTAAATTAAGTGGAAGAAATGCAAGGAAAAATGCAATGAAAACAGGGAATCCAAGTAAAGTGTCAAGTGCAAATTAGCATTCATCATTCGGCAAACAAGCCAGTTCGTTAACTTTTAGTCAACAAAAACTTGTCATTTTAACTATTTTTTTTATATCAATGGGCTGTGCTGCATGTTGCATATCTAATTAATACACATACATACGGATTAATTGGTTTGTACTTCAATGACCGCTTCCTGTAAAACAAACTCGTATATTTTAGGCCTAATCTAGACGGCTAAAGATAAAGTAAGATAAAAAATGATGATTAAAAAATGATAATTTAATTATTTTAACTTAAATAAGAATTCTGAACTCAAGCAAAATTCAAAGTACGAAGAAATGCGTCGATTTGACCAGTCGCTGCTGAGTTTGAAACTTGTTGAGCATCAGGGTGAAGTGACATGACGGCCTGTGTGGCAGCAGACGCTTGAATACCCTGACCATGGTATTGAATCGGTTGTTGTTGATAATGATAATGTTGACCTAGAGGTGGTTGATTAAAATAATTAAGTTGTGGTTGTTCATACTGTTGGAATTGGAATTGATTTGGGCGTTGTGGCTCAGCATATGCTCTGAGACGTTGAGTCAATGTAAACTCTTGATTTGACTTTGGAGCTTCTTGAACAACAACATTTGTGTATTGTCCAGAGGCTGGGTCAAATACAAGCTCTGTTCTGTAACGACCATAATGAGGTGTTGGTTGTTGTTGTTCAGGTTTGATCTCATTTTGGTCCTGAGGTTGTATTTGTTGTTGTTGAGGTTGTAATGTTTGACGGTGTTGTTCAAAAACTGAAGACGCTTGTGAGCCAAAATGTTGTCTTTGAGGGAATGTATGAATTGGTGCACGTTGTTGAGACTGATGGTATTGGGGTTGCGGTTGTAATTGACGGTATTGGATTTGTTGTTGTTGTTGGGCTGCAACTTCTGGTTGTTGTTGAAGATGTTGGAGTTGATTTGGTCCAGCAATGTCTTGAAGTTCTTGTTGGAAGTTAAAGCTAGCCCGGCTTCCACGGTCTAATGATAAATCTTGATTTGGTTCAATGAGTGGTCGTGGACTTAAGGTCGAAGAAACGGATTGACGGAATTGAGGGAATGCTCGGACAACTCCCTCTGGAACTGCGGAAGTAGGAATAGCGAGCGGTGGTTGAGGTGTAGATTGAGTAATTCGGATTCTGGGGCGGAATGTAGTTACTGGAATCACATCGGGTCTCTGAGTCTGTGTTTGTGGTTGGGGTTGCGGGCGGACTCGTCTGAAAAAATAATCAGAAAATATAATGCATTTGAAGCAAAGAACACTATGGGCACGGAAAAGTGCTTTCTGTCAAAATATGCTGAATTGTGGAGATATTGTAGCCCTCAACCTCCTGAATAACTTTTGTGAAGGAACCATCCCGACAATCCTAACCGTTTCGGAGTCTCTAATACACAAAATTATATGTTACTCCGCCAAATAGCAAATTATCCAAAAATTGTCATATGAAAAAGTCCAGCCCAGTTAAAAAGTGGCTTTCCTCCGCTAGTGAGATTTGTAAGGAATTATTTTTTTAACAACTAGTTTTTCGATAAACCTTAACTGGTCAAGGTGTAGTCGTTTTACCAATGATGATGCAGTATGCAAATCTAAACTTCCTTCACAAACCCAAAATCCGTGAAAATTCTATTTAAATTGTCATTCCTGAAAACAATGACTTTTGGTCTGGATTTGTCTTTACACAATCGAATTGTAATCGTCAATCGTAAAACACATTCCTCCGTCCTGTCCTGTCTCCTGTCTGCGACGGAGGTCCACAAAGAATGAGAATGAATGAGAATTGAATGCAATAATGTTCAATCCCCTGCTGCTCTTCATTTCGTTTCATTGCACGGTTGAATGTAATCATGATCATGATAAATCTGATTTAAACAACTTTAAAGATTCCTTTTGCTGATAAAACAGTGGATTATTGATGGGTGTTTTTTTTTGTTGAACACTACTTCGTTTGTTGTTTCATTATTCGTGCGAATCTTCTGACAATCATTGTTGTCTTCCTTGTGATAGTCCAGGGCGTCCTTTCATTCCCATTCATTCATGCAAATTAGCATTGACAAAAATGTCTAGTGATTTTGAAATGTCTGGAGGTGTTTTCCTGTGATCGTGCTGTGATTCTAAAAAAAGTTAAACCCTGAACTCGGGTTGGAGATCACAAGGAAGAAAAATTTTAATACGAGTACGTCAAGTGCAGTAAAATCGTTGTGTGGTAAATAATTAGCATCCTAGCAATGTAAATGTAATGGGATCTGATTTGACGAACTAATCCTTTGACCTTCATTTTCATCACATTTTGTGCATTTCATGGGTTGTACACTAAAATTACTCAAACATGAAGTTGAGAGATCATGTTTCGTTGTGTAGTTTATGTTTGTGTGCAGAATAGCACAATTTGCTTCAAAAATTATACTTGAGTAAAAACCATTTTTAGGGATTCAAAGAAAGCGGAAGTAGTAAGAAGTAAAAAAGTCCTCTTAACATGTATGTAATGCTTTATCAGTAAGGAACAAGATGTCTGTCTGCAAAAGGTCATCAAGATTAAATTTTAACATAGAAACGCATCTGTTAATTTCCATAGCTTTTATGTGACAGCAATTAATGTCACAAATTTCTAAATGACAACAACCTTAAGATTTCTTGACTCTAATACAAGAACAATAAAATCTACCACCTCAGTGACACCAACCTCTAAAATACCAAAAGTTGTGACATTTTAGATACACGTGTGTGATAAAATTATTATTACCTGAGAACTTGTGGACGGAAAACTTGATCCTCTGGAATGCGTTCCTCTACAGTTTGTTCGATGCTTTGTTGAACATTTGCGTTGATGAGAGCTGGTCTTCTTTCGACAGGGATTCTCTGACGAATTCCAGCCCGGGATGGTGGAACAGATTCTTCGTCAGTATCGTCTTCATCTTGTAATTCTCCCCTGTTGGGGTCATTCGGGTCACATGGGTTTCCAGACACATATGCAAACTCTCGACGAACACCGCTGGGGTCAACATACCTGGAATCAGAATAGTACACAAAGTCAAAGTACTGTCGGAGTTAGTGTAAAATTTTGGCACCCATTTTCCACCCGTATTACATAAGACTCATATCATAATGTGAATAATTAGTAATACAAATCCAGATTAAATTACATTGACATTTCGTAAATAATTCACAGACCTCACTCACACTTCTGGCTTCTGCAATAATCCCCTACGTTAAAGAGTGTGACCGTGAGAGAATCCAACACGTTGTACTTGTTCAATTAGTAAATTATATTTATCCTTCCATCAAATCGCATTTGACCATTACAGACACAGTCGTCTGCCCTCCAATTACCATAAATCCATTAACGCGTGTCACAAATTCTGATCTGATTACTCTCATTTTTGCACAGTTTACTCATTTTGCAAACAAATAATAAACTTAACTAATTACTCCGACTCTCACGCCCTGACTTTTCAATTAATGCTCTGTCATAAAATTTGATACCCCACTGAATACATTTTTATTACATTCGTTGTATTTTTTGATTAAAATTTATTTGATTAAAATTATCCCATAATTCATAGTCATGGGTAGTCATGTTTTACGGGTTAATTTTTGCGTACGTACAGTACGTACATTACCTCTACCTGTACTACTGTGCTGTGGTTATGAAAACTGGGGCAACCGCATGCTATGTAATGCAATGTTTATGATCTAAAAGGTAGATATGAATTTTTTTTAGTACCTTACTCTACGTTAACTTTGAGTCTCTGGTGAACCCAAACTCTCACAATTAGCACTCACTCCTCAATGAATTAATTTTAATTACAGGATAAGAGAGCAATTAAAGTCCCTTTGTTGCATGGAAGACAGTATAGGGGTGTTTTTGTGTACAGCTTACGCATACGTGCTACGTACGTAAAACGTACACATGTGGTAAGTTGCAATAATAACAATAATAATCATACAATATAATTGCAATTCAGGAGTGAGTACAAAACAGGAGTAGTACAGTACAATAGTGGTCTGTTTTTTTTTGCAAATCTAGTGCAACAATGGGAATCAATAAAAAACAAAGGCAAGGCAAGGACTGGCCAGCTGGGCATATGAACATGAACGCATAATATTGCATGGTATAAAATAATATAGTTCAGTCAGACGGCAAGGCAAAGCAAAGGGTAGAATTTGAGTTAGACTGGTTGACTATGGTACAGTAGGCACAGTAGTTGCCGTTGAAGCCTTATCTCTTGAGAAATGGGAAAGAAAATGACATAATGATGACTCTGGCGATGACAATGGTGCCGTCAAAAGTAAGAGTGTTCTTGTTCTCGGAGAACTTTTCTTTACCAGCCGCGCGCGGTTGGCTGTATTCCACATTACCGCCTGATTGTGAAATAATCATGTACTTCAATTCAGGATTTGATTTTAATACATGAGTTTTTCTGTACTTTACACAGAAATTTAGACTTGACTTTCACATAAGAATCACATAAACGTAGGAATTTGTGTGCTTTTGCTATGTGCTTATGCTTGTCTGTTCTGTAAGATTAACGGTAACAGGTTTTTTTGTATTTTGTGTAAAAACACACAAAACATGATAAGAGTGGAGTCTGACTGTCGTGACTTGAGATTGATCTCATTAATTTACACCTCAGGCTTCTTTTTGACTTAGAAGCTTGACTTGACTTGACTTGGTCTCATTTCTCAGGCTAAGAACGGATTTTCCCATGGGATTTCAATAAAAATGAAATTGAAAGTTTGGAGGAATTTGTTGAAGGTCGTTCGTTGTCGCAATCGTTCGTGATTTTTATAGTGCAATGTTTGTTTGAGCCGACATTCTGTCAAATTAGAGGCTTTAGGAATACAAATAGAATTGGAATATAATATGCTGTCTATTTATCCGACTTGTAATTTGACTTTTCGCAAATAACTTCATTGCAAGTGGATAAAGAAAATGAACCAATTTTTTTGGGGGCACTGGAGATTAATTAATTTCGGTCACGCTAATTAATCCTGGATTTGTATTACAGTGTTCATTCACTAGTTCTAAAAAATGGGTTAATTTTTTTCCTTACCCATATTTTCCCCTCACAACGCAATCCGTGCCTCTTGTCTCTTCCTTAAAGGACCCATCCTGTTTTCGTAGTCATACAATAATTAGATTATGTAATTTTTGTAACCCACTGTTAGTTTCCTTTTGGATATTAAAATATATTGACCAATCTATTGTACTAGGAGTAAATTCTTACCTCAGCTTCATAGCCAAATGTGAATGAACCATCCTCATTGATATGAGAATAATTTCGGGTAGTACCTACGACTGGTTTTTTATTGTCTTCATGATCCCGGTCTCTCAAATTAACATTGGCCAAGAGTGCAGACCTTGTACTAGACGGTGTAGCTTGACGATAGTTTGGAACGACTCGAACCGGGTCAACTACTTGTTGTTCATCATAAACCACCTGCTGAAATCACAAGTACATTGGAATATTGAGTCATCTCTCACATTAAACGATCTTACTTACTCCACTAGATCATTTAATAATTTATTTTACGACTGTAGGCGTGCATGGAAGTATATGCAAGCTTATTTACTCATTGCATTGCCAATTTTCTTATGACTACGCGAATAAACTCCTGAATAAGTGATTAGCACATCTCGCATCTTTAGTTTTTGTCACAAATCAATTTTGACATATTCGTGGCAGTGGTATTACATGTGCAAGTCAAGTACACAGTGCATAGGTTCGATTACTTACTCCTTACCCCACCCAAATAAATCCAATCCAATCACTCAACCTTTTCACTTTTGATCTTGTTTAATTCGTTACGGACGAGGTTAATGTAATCTAGTGCAAATACGCAATGCGGACGAAAAAAAATTAGAGTAAGGTGTGCTCTGTTATGTTATGTTCAGTAGTCTGGATCAATGTATACGTATAGACAAGACTTATGTCATGCATGATTTTTACGATAGAGTGGTTATAGCAATAAATATGTAATTTCCGCCTTGCATGGTGCACTGCATTGTGCACTCGGCACTCACGCTGCATTGCATTGAATAATTTCTTGTTAATCAACGGATTGCTTAACGCGTGAATGTTAAGATCCTGTTGTTGATTTAACATGATACGAAAATGGAAGTAAAAGAATTGGCAGAAAGAACATCAATAAAATTAACAAATTTATGATTAGCGGATGATGGTACAATACACTGCGGGATACTTCCCGGAACACATGCATAATTACACATACACTACACTTTAGATTTAGTCGGTACTAATTAGGGCGAAAGTGTGGATTGAGTAATTATCTATGTAAAAGAAATCGTAATATTTGTGGTGTAAATGCAGTGAGTGATTCATAATTATTACAATGATTGATGAGAACTCCTCCTCCGGGTCAGACGATAAAGTAATCATGCATAGTCAAAGCATGGTATTTCAGACAAAATATTTACAAAGGAACAGCAACTTAGAGTTTTATGAACGCCTGAATTTTAGGGAGATGATCTATTTCGGAAGCGTTCTCGTCTGAAACTGTTGAAATAGAATATTTTACTCCTATTTATATTTTACAGCCATCGGCGTACAATTTGATTAACATTTTTGAATTACAGTGAACTCTCTATATAGCGAACTCGACAAATGCACCAAAATGTGTCCAATCAAGAGAAAGTTTGATATGCAGAAAGTGGAATAACAAAGAAGTGTATGCAAAGGGAGTTTTGCGTTCCTCACATTCTGGTCCGTATAGAGAGGTGTACGATATAGGGGAGGTTGCTATATAGAGATTCAACTGTATAATTTTGAAACTATAATTATGGAAATTTTTGTCATTTCAGATATTCGAAGAAAGCAAAGGCCCTCTCTGTGATTTTCAAGGACCGCCCACAAACAGCTTTAGACACTGCCCTCTTCTGGACGGAATATGTAATACGACACAAGGGAGCTCAACATCTACGTTCACCGGCTAGGGACCTCAATGTTTTTCAATACAATTCCCTAGACGTCATTGCGACATTAGTAACAGTTTTGATCGCCATCCTGTTTATCATGTATACAATCTTGAAATATTTGATTCGATTCATAATTGAGAGATTAGGTGGATCAAAGGAGAAAAATGGCGGTCGTAATTTAACGAACACGAAAAAGAAAGGAAATGTAGTAAAACAGAAATCAAATTAAGCTTCAACATACTTTACTTTTACATGTTGTAGAATTTTTAAAATTATTCATATAATTTTTAAATAGTTAATTTAGAGATATCATTTACAAATATCCAATTTATATTGAATCGGTAGAACAATTTATCCAATTGTTAGTCTTTTATTACCACATGATAATAAATTCATTACATATTCAAGAAATTGCGAAACATGCTGCTCTGCTCTGCTCATCAAATAAGCCACGAGCCACTGATTTCAAAATAGGAATATATTTTTGGATCCTTTGGTCACTAACAGACACACCATTACGACAATTCAGTGTATCGAATATTCATACGTGTATTGAAACTAAAGAGGCACTCTAAAGAACGAATCAAAAAGGTCAACCGTCAAACCTTGATTTGTTGATAAGAATATGTACGGTAGAATAGAGTAGAATACTATAGAATTCTGTGAGGTGTAGACGCAAAGTGAGTGGGAAATGTAAAATTAAAGTTCAAAACCACCGAATACCAACGTTAATCAATTCATCTAACATGAAATATCTTTCAAAGGGGAGGAAACCGGTTAACACTGTTAAGTGCTTCGTTCTTGAAAATTCTGAAAGCTTACATGAACTTGCTTTCGACATTTTTCAATTATTCAGTGTGTAGTGTATGTAATGCAATGTACTCAGTCGGAATAGTCTTATTTATTTATTTATGTACAATTTCTGGCTAATGAAACTTAATATTTTATGATGTAAGTGAGTGAGTATATAATCTTACCCCGCGCGTATGATCTCTGCCAATTTACCAACGCATTCCTTGATAAATTGCCATACGACTTTTGGCTTATAGAAATCTTTATCAAATTCACAATATTTGTTTTGAGTTGAACCAACAGCTAAGAACTAATCATTTTATCATGGCTGAAATTGATTTTATTAAATCTAAGATTGAAATTAATAAAGCCCAAAGGTTCTTAATCAACTACTCATTTTATTTTGGTGTACTTCCAATATACATGGATTCTAAATTTATTGTACATTTCACAGAGTCAAAATTCCATCTCATTCGCTACTACGTTACTATATTCTTCGTACTTCTTCTCGAAGCTTCTGGTCTCATATGTCTTGGACGTGATATGATGAACGGTGGATTTGACATGAATCTTGTGGATGATGTTGGACGGTTATTCAATTCATTCTGTTTTTTCGGGTTTGGGGTGTTTCCTTTACATACGCTTTGGAAGTGTCAGGAGCTCGTGTTTGCACTCAACAACTTCAATGGATACGTGACAAAATTTAATGGTAAGAATCGAATATTATATACAGTGATGAATTGACATAGGTGACGCTGAATCAAACATCTTGTGCATTTCTTGTCTTTTTGTGAGTTGCTTCCCATTTG
>JAQGCB010000496.1:0-21497 GCA_034698835.1 Protaphorura tricampata
GACAAGAAATGCGCCCGTTTGGTGTGTAGAACTTGGGCCACTGCAGTGAACCATTTGGTCCGATTCAATGTCCAACTTACGGATAAAACTATGAATGCTGTAATAGCCAGTGATGTTCGACTGTACAAAATAAAGGTCGTAAACTTCACAAAGGGATTGCCAGCGTCTTCTAAACGGAGTGATTCTTTGACTGAAACTAAGAAGTTAACATTCGATGCCACAACCTCATCTACATCCCCGCTAGGAACATCTGTGGAAAATGTTAGAAAACTTCTCGTCAAGTGCACAAAATTGGAACAGTTGTCTTTTAAACCATGGTCACTTCAACATCTTCGGGCACAAGGACTATTTCAAGGAATAGAATTTTCGTTCCTCAAACAAATCAAGGTTAGAGAGAATTTAGCTAGACATGTGTGTTATAAGTTATGTTATAACCGATTTTAATTCATTCCTTTTTGTACACAGTTCATATTTCTGGGAGATTACAATAAAAATCAACATGATGCTATCATGAGCTTCACAAGTGAAGGACCATTTCCATACCTCACACACCTTGTCTTTGACATGTATTTTTTCAAGGATTGTCCGATGAACAAATATCATTCTGTGTATCAATCTGTATATCAATTTGTTGGCCGACATTCCAAAACTCTGACGAAACTTCTCATCCGACATCCTTTATATCTTTCAAGTCCGGTTGGGAAACCATTCATATTGGATTCAGCGGAAATAATACGAATGGATGTTGTCAAGAGAGAATTGAAGAAATGTCGCTTTACGAATCTCGAGATTGATGTCATGCGAGTTGAAGCTTTAGAGTTGTGGTCTTTTGGTAAATCTTTGAAAACAAATATTCCAGACCTCCGGTCTGGAGTCTGGGTTAGGTTTGATGATGGTGTGTTTTTCTTTCCATGGGTTTTTTCCTTCTCTACTAGGTCAATTATAAATTCTGATCCAAACCTCGAGAGATTCTCTGGGAAGCTTGACAATGTCTTACGTCGAATGTGTTCATTTTCTTTAATGACACTTGTGTATTTTAGGACGAACACTGATTGCCGTTCAAGAGAGATTAGTGAATTTTTGTATTCATGGAAAATGGCTCTGCCCTGAGATTTCTGAAGCGCTTCACAAAAGTCAATCAACCCTTCGAGTTTTCAACGGGATTTATTTAGAGGATTTCAGGACTCGACTGGATTTGCAATGGTTTTGCAATGCACCGCTTGAGTACCTTTATATTTCAAGAACCCCAACTCTAAATATTAAATGCCTCCCTAATACGCTATTTGAACTTGTATGGTGCTCAAGACTCGAGACAGAAGAATTGAATTGGTTGTCAACTTGTTCAAAATTTACAACATTAAGATATTTAACACTCCGTGACTACAATCGTAATATGCCTATTCTGACGCTCAGGCTATTCATTAATTTTTTGAAGTCAATGACTAATCTGACTGAATTTTGGATGGACTGTCGTTTAGAGGGTGAATTAATCAGGTCATATTGTAGACAACCTGAGCGTAAAGGACTCAAAGTAGCTTATGCGGGGAGGATCAGTATCGACAGAACGGTTTTCACTGTTGACTCATTGTGAAGTGTTAGTTATTTCCAAACTGTATTGTTTATCTAGTTAATTAGTGCGATGGAAAAATACCGGTTTTACCCCCCGAAGTAATTTTGTAAACTAATATTATGTTGACTTGTGGGTTAATAAATCAATGATGAGTTTTTATTTTGTGTGTACGGACGTTGTCCTTCGAATATTACATTATATTTTATTCCTTCTAACAGTATTGAAGGCAAAATTCATCCAATGTACTTTTGGTACGAACGTAGTGTTCTTGTTTGGCGGCCAATGCCTGGTAAACATCTTCCAACTGAGTTTGACGAATTGTGTAATCTTCAACAATATTTTCAAATTCTGTTTTAACTTCTTCTGCGAGTTTGAACAGTTCGGACCATTTGAACACTCCTTTCTCTATGTTGTACTTGAGTGTGTACTTTTAAAAATAAATAAGAAATGAAGTGTTAAGTAATACAAAACCAATATATTTGGTAAAAATTATGTTAATGATTTTTAATAGTAGACTATTTTTTTTACCTGTTCCTCTTGAAGGACAATACCATGCAAATCTTCCACGATTTTCTCTTTCAACTCTACGTAATCATCAAACTCTGCATTGATAGGTTTTGGTTTAAGCCGAACAGTAAGAGTGAATCCTTGTCCGAATTTTGTCATCATTTCATCTGGACTCATAATCCGTTCAATACACCCATTAACCAGTATAGCCAATCGATCCACATTGTTTTCTAAATCTTCCGTCCTAAAATATAAACCCATTAAATGCTCACATACAAAATCCCGGATTGAATGTTTATGTAAAAATATATTTATATTGTAACCTGCTAGTGGTGAAGATGACAATTCTGTCAGATTTCCTTGAAATACCTTTAATCGCACCCCAGAATTGTGACTTGGAGAGTGGATCTAAATTCTCCGAAGGATCGTCGAGAAGTAAAACTGGTGGATCACCGATTAGGGCAAGAGCGACAAGTAATTTTCGTTTCATACTTTCAGTATAAAATTGGAAGTGACCACTTGCCCTTTTCTCGAGACCTGTCGGGGTAGAGCATTTATGAGTGAAGTCAATTATATTCACAGATTAGAATTGTCTGAATTGGGAAATGTTTTGTACCTAATAATCTTAGCCATTTTGAGACATGCTTCTCGAGTTTAGACTCAGGTATACCTCGCAGTCGACCAAACAGCCTCATTAATTGTAGTCCGGATACTTTAGAGTAAATTTGTGTAATTTGGGATGGACAGTATCCGATTTTCTTAACAAACTTAAAATTCCAATTCACCAAAGTCAGTATACTCAATTACTTGCAATTAGTATTACAATATTCGTGTTTCTTACTCCTGGCATATTAGTGTGTCTGTGGTATAAAGGTTTTCCCATGTAATAAGCATTTCCAGCCTTCGCTGTCAAGAATCTTGCCAAAACTTTCATCAGAACGGTTTTCCCAGATCCGGACGGCCCAACTATTGCTAAGATCTCGCCAGGTTTAACCACAAGAAGGATTTTTGATAAAGCCGGGCGTGAATGAAAACTCACGGAAATAGAATCAATCAAGAAATATTTGCCTTTTTCGTCAGCAGCTATTGGAGAGACAATGAATAATCAATTGAGTGAATTTTCACAATTATAAGACTGTATTAATGTTCAAATTTAATTTACGTAATTCCTTGATTGTTTTCATTCGTTCTTGTTCATTTTTGACCGTTTCACATTCGATTGAAGGTTTGGTTATCGAAAGTGCTGCAGATGTTTGCTTGTCAGGGTCGGATTGATGAAAAAATCTTGGAGCAACTCCTAATTCTATTAAGGTTAGTAAAATTGTCATTAGGATCGAATGTATTCCTAGAAATAAAACATCTGCGACGAGGCCTTGACCAAGTGTACTCATTTGTTCCATGTCATAGTACATTCCTATATTTTTGCAATGTCCGGACTTGAGACAATGTGGATCTGTATATAATTTTAAAAAGATTAATAAAAAGTGACGAGTTACAGTTTTTATTGCATAATTTTATGTTTTCTCCCACATTACCGCAACAGCTTCTATTCATATTGCTCAAGTCAAATTGGAGGGATTCATCCTTAGTCCCGAAAGTAGAATTTGTGCAAATAACGCTCTTGACTGTCGGAGACAGGAGATTACATTGTGTGTTTTCTCTTGCCATAGTTATCAACGAAAAGAATCCAGAAGGAACGGAATACGGGAGAAGAAAAAATTTCATTACAACCCGGAGGATACGTCCAGAGAATCCAGAAATGCATTCGCCCAAAACAAATGCAAATATTCCTAAATCATACAGAATTTACATTATTTCACCGTGATAGTCATACGATTTTTGCGCTACGAATGTTTTGCTAACCCAGGACTTGGTTGTAAGACAACATGGCATAAATGCACGTTTTTGCTTGACGAAATACAAAGCTGGCTACATAAGACTGAATGATTGCTCCATATCCTGCCAGAATGTATATGCCAACAAAGTGTTCTGAAAAGAAGCCAAAATTTAAATTGGTCAACAAAATTCTAGTGCATAATCACTATAAAACCGCGTCTTATGTCACGTAGGACGCATGCATGTACTTGACCCCTTATGTAGACACACTGAACTAAAATACTTATATAACAGCATTATGCAAGTGTATTACCAAGCTTCACTGACTTACTGGAAAATTCAATGTCTTTGAAGGCCATATGATCAGGTAAATAGCGCAGGGTCAAAATGACAAAGACGGACTGGAATAGGAGAAGTGTCATGTCACACACAAGAAACGCAAACCAGTATGAAAATTTGCTCAATGTGGTGTTCAGTTGTAGCTTTCTCATCTATTACAAAAGTGGAATCAAATAGTAGAATACGTGGTACTTTTGCGTCGGGAATCTAAGATCGGCAGATAATCGGAAACGTCAATAATATTCTAAGACTTACACCACATGTCCTTTCAGCCAATGGCTGAAGAACAAAACCGGAAGTAAAGATAAAGAAACCGAAGCCAAGCATTATTGCGAATGTAATAACGACCTCATCGGTTTCGAGCTCCGGGTCAGATGGGGTATAAAATTTAAGCAATTCCTATAGTTAAAAAACATACAATTTAGAAAAGCTTCTTATACATTTTCATGCATGGAATATTCAAGTATATACACCTTCGAGTCAGACTCAATGGGATGACTGGAACTTATGATCGTGTAATTTAAACCCGCATATTTGTAATACGCATTCAAAACAAGAGACAAGGCTATCGGGCCAGCATGAAAAGCTATTGGAGAAAATTTGGCAATGACAGAAGTTCCATTTATATCCGCCCCAGCCACATAGGTCCCACTCAAACTTGCCTCTGCATCACTCGGAATTCGTGAAATTCTTTGTTCAAAAGTAACCGAAATTTTCTCGAACCGTCTCATAGGACCATTGTTTCGGTAGTGTTCTTCAAATTTCTTTTTGAAAAAATTATTGTTAAAGCAAAGTTGCAAAGTTAATGTTGAAATTCTGAGAGGTGTTTCTAATGTTTTCTTACCGGATTTACACTTTCTCGATAGAGTACGATGGGATTTGCGAAAGTACTCAAAGTATGCTGCAGTTCAGATTTCTCCAAAACGCTATGAAAGAATGAATTCGTTCCTTGTATCGTAATGATGAGGAGAATGAGTGGTACAATAAACTGGAAATTATAATTAATAGTGTAATATATATGATTTGTATAATTTTGTTAATTAAATTCTCTATTGGAGTTCGTGTATACCTGAACCAACACATAAAGTCTAGTTCCATACATCCACATAATTCTTTTGATCAACAATGCTTTGAATCTATTGAGTGACAGAACAATCCCTTCAACCCGTTCAGGATCTGATTTCTCCACAAATGGTACAGTGTCCTGAGATTGAGATTCCTGTAGACTATCAGACCATTCTCGGTACATGTTGGCACTACATAGCAATCAAATTCTGAATTAGTTCATGTTAACTAATTAATATTGAATAAAAGAAAACAATCCACACTCTTTAAAAGCTGTATCAATTGAGTACAGCTCCACACTCCAATCTAGAATCTCAAGCCGTTTCAACACATTCGGATTCTCCAATAAAATAAATAAATTAGAGAAAAAGGTAGTCTCCGTTTTTGGGAGTTGAATAGCCAATATTTGAGTGTCTGGATCACTAGCTTCAACTTTCTCTTCATCTTCAACAGTTTTTATGTCTCCCTCCATATCAATTGTAACAGAAACTGAAGTTTTTTCTTCTGACACAGGAACATCAGCTATTTTTAAAATATACTATGTTAACACGTTAACAATTATTTTGCCCGAAGTAATCAAAACGTATTATGTACATTTGAACATTACCTTTTATTTCTGATTGAGCAGAGCCCGGTGTTTTGGTAGCCGACGCTGTACGGTCCATATTGCCCGACGCTACAGAAGGTACATCATAGTCTTTGTCAACTATCGACATTACTCTTGACATTCTTTTGGATTGCGACTCTATTACGTCACTCGATTCAACTTGTGCCTTTATGAAACTCTCAATTTTTGCGGCGTCTGCACTAGCAGAGATTTTTAACTTGAGGTGATAACCCGTAACTATAAACATACAAAATCATCAAAATCAGTGCAACATATTCTGGAATTCCGTAGGAGTTTATTTGTACAATTATAAAGTGTGTACCAAAAAGGTGTTCCAAATGTTGTGGACTCCCCAAAGCCACAACTTTTCCATGGGCTAAGATTGCCACACGACTTCCCAAAGCATAAGCTTCATCAATGGAACTAGTTGCCACCAAAATTGTCTTGTTTCGAAAACCCTAATTTTATTTAGCCTCAGAGTAGATTAAGAATATACAAAAATGTTTTATGGTTCTGGTCCTACATTTAATATCAAAAATACTTACTTGAATAAAATCCCAGACGGATCTCTTCATGTCATCCTCCAATCCTTTCGTTGGTTCATCAATTAAGACTACCTTAATAAACATACACATTTTATTAGTATTTTAGTATTACTCTAGTCTGCCATTCTAGCAAATCAATAAATATTTGATTACTTGACTTTTTCCGATCATGGCCATGATGACTAGGAGTTTTCTTTTCTCAAATTCCAAGAGATAATCTGGGAATCGGTTACACTTTTCATGCAAATCCAATTTTTGAAGATACGTTCGAGCATCATTGGCAGCCTCGGAGTGTTTCAATCCCTTTAACTGGTAATTCAGTTCAATATTAATTAACTTCGCCAGTCGGAGTCGTATGTAAAATCAAGTTACAATTTACACTAACTTTGCCAATTAAAATCAGATGCTCCAGAATCGTCATATCTTCGGACAGTGGGGTATTTTGAGTACATATACTTGTGAATGACTGAATGGTAGACATTTGTGTGCTGATTGAATAACCCTGAACGTAAGAAAGATCGGAAGATCAGATAAGATAATGGCCTATCTGATCTGATCTGACTTTGGTCAGATCGGATAAGATTCGATCAGATCAGACAGTTAGTTAGTTAATTGCTTTTATTATGGTCAAGAATTTCAGCTTTCGCTGTTATCAATATTCAGACCCATAAAACACATAAAAATCAAAATTATCTGATCTGATCTGATCTGAGAGCCTTACCTGAACGTAAGCGGTACCTCGGGTGGGGACTAATCCTCCTAGAATGATTAGACGATTTTTTAATTTTGCTAACATACATAGGGATACTCAGGACCTTCTCAGAAAATGTAAATTACCACATAGTAGATAAAGAATCGTCGATTTTCCTCCACCATTGTGTCCCGCTATAACCTACACTGATCGGCACATTGATCGGAGCAGTGACCAGACCAATACAAAGGTTATACAACCAATAATTATTGATTTTACCAAGGATTTTATACGAATCAATCAAATCATCTAGTCACTATAACATTTGATTAATACGCTCCTTGGATTTTACTAACTAATTGTTTTTATAATATGAGACCGTTATCCTATCTTCCTTGATTCTCATTGTGATTCCATCAATTGCTTTGCTATTCCTTCTATAATATCTTGTCAAACCATCGAACTTTATGGCAGCCTCAAGTCTACTAACGAATCCAGTATCATCGTCACTTGAAGGACTTGTGGACGTAATTGTAGAGATTCGTCGCTTTCTTTTCAACCTCAAACAATTTGACTAGGAAATATAATAAAAATTAAGAATTTAATAGCCAAAGAATTTTTGCAGAATTCTTATGGAAGAATTTTCAAGAGAGTCCAATTTCGTTACCTTGAAAATAAAATACCATGGTTTTGCCGGTCCTTCGCCGGGGCGTAACATGTCAGTGTAAAGTGTCAAAATGAAATATAAAAATATATCAACCGTAAGCATAGCAAGAACTTCGCCCATATTAATCCCGGTAGCTTCCAACCTGTGCGAAATATTTTCCCAACTTATTCCACCGGCTGAAATCAGGAAAAATGTTTCAATTGATAATAGTACGCAAACTATTTGAATGTATGTTAAAATTAAGTCAATTTGATGGAGACTACCATTCGTCGTCATCAGTGTAACTCCCCAGATTAAGGCTGCATTTGGAAATAAACACATTGCGATTTTGGAAGCATCGTGAAATGATACGATGTAAGACGGAAGGAAAAGATCAGCAAAATAGTAGCTCAGGAGCCAAATTGTAGCACAAGTATAAGTCGCGAGAACTCCTTGAAATATTTACAACAATATGTTAAAAAATAACACCTTTAATATGAATTGTTCTTAAGAAAATTCTCCAACATAATTTGTTGTCATAATTCCGAGAGAACCTACCACGACGAAAGAACGAGGCCAAAAATGTACAAAAGCTGACAGAAGCCATTGCGTAAAGCATTAGAAAAATCGCCCATATGACAGGATTTCCATGCTTGACTACTTTTCCTAAATCTTCATTAAAATCTAAGAACAGTAAAAGGACGACAAGGCAAACCGAGAACAATTGAATCAATGCATCATTCAAAATCCAAATAAGCCAATATGCCCAAGAAGGAAGTCCCATTAAACGCAAATACACCTGAAAGAAAATTTTTAAAAATTCCAAGTGCTGTATTGTTGGAAATTCTTTGGGATATGTACGTACTTTGAACCCAGACTGTTTGTCAGAACATGGGGCACGGACGACTGAGTACACAATAAAAGTCATTCCAAGAACAAAACTATTAGCAAGGAAAGGTCGATTTGATGTTGTCGGCAAAAGTGAAACATATTTGATGTGTGGTGGATAAGGTAATGCCTGAACACTAAACTGAAGGTGTAGAAACAATTAGAGCATATTTTAAATTAAGATGGTTTTGATTGTAGCATAAAGTAGTAGTGTTTTCCTACATTTAAATCCGGAAGAGTAGTATTAGTAGTATTAGAGCTTATAAATTCCATGAATGATCTAGAGATTGCCAACTGGAGACCCATCAATGGGTAATATTTGTCAACTGTTTAAAGAAATTACATTGAATTTGTTAGAGCTAGTTCATGGGGGATACCATTTATGTAATTCATCGACCGACCGTTCGTGTCATCCAAATTGATAAAGTCAGACGATGACACTTCACTTGGAATAAAGTTAGCCATACGAATTTTAAATTGTAGGCAATCCTTGGCAACTCTCGTTTCCGGAATAATGCAAGTGTTATTCCAGTTAACAACGATACCCCCGACGTAATTCCCCTGGTCTGGAAGTAGTTTATACAATATGGCGAGTTTTATCATTTCTTCTTCAAATTGTACTCGGACGAATTCTAGAGAGCAAACATTTCCAGCCACATCAGTAAAAATCTTAAAAAAGTGTATGCTAATTGTTAGAGTTTGCTTGCCAAAGCTTACTCAAATTGGGACACCGTGGGTGAAGAGTATCATTCAGTTTTTGAATAAATTCATCTGAGGATTGTATTTTCAGAGCAATTATCGTTCTTTTTGTTAAATTACCACAAACACTCTCGTAGAGTTTCTGCAAAACAAGTCACTAATTAATTTCTTTTAGTCATAATCACTGACAATTTTTCAAGTATTTACTTGTTCCTTAATTTCTCCAGTAATCGTCACATTTGTTATGGGTCTCTTTCCTGTAAAAACTGTGCTGTGAATTGTTGCAAATAAAAAAAGAATCAAAGGGGGCATGATGATTTGGATCAATGTGACCATGTAGTGTCGTTTCCTGTACAACCAGAGCCGGTAAAAAATTGCGGACAATATCCGGGTGAATATTTGTGTTCGAGTTGGAATCGCCATGCTGGAAGACGTAGCTTTCTCCTTAGAGTCCATTTTAATCTAACCCAGAACAATTACATCGCTCAAGAATTCTCCAGATTTTCATAAATCAAATGTGTTGTCTGTTGTTGCTGTGTTGTGTTTCACAGTTGTTTGCCCGTAATAGTTGCCATGTTGAGTCAAGTGTATTAAAACTTCGCTATGTCAAAGGTATGCAAAACACATTAATCGAACTCTCACCATTGTTAAGAATAAGTTACTCCCCTTTCCAATACATATTTCAGAATTTGCTCCAGTTCTGTTGAATGCCAGACAAACACCAAATCCTCGGGTCGATTTTTTCCTTTACACTCATGCCAAGGCTAAATATGGATATAGTATTATATTTTTAATAACGTTTGATCTATAGACTGTCTATAGACTATAGAACTGTCAAGAGGAGGAAATGATTCCGAAGAACACTATATGTCTAAACAGAAGTTCAATTGCAATTAAATAAAACATTCCATTTGAAACTAGTTCATATACAATTTGAGTACAAAATAAAACTGAAGCCGAATGTGAATGCTCAGAAAGAATGTTTCAAAGCTATTGTTGGTTTCCCGTTTGTGAATCACACAATGTGTTCTTTTTTTACATCATCTTGTGATAATTAAGTCTTAACCTGGGATTTTATTGTGTTGTCTTGTGTTAGAGCTCCTTAACGTTAGAAAGAAAGATGAAGATAAGTATACCGAAACAGAAAACGAAAGTGAACCGCAAAGTGAAAGCTTAACTAATTGTAAGAAGTATATCGAGCCCTTAACTGATACGATGCCCTGTGAAAATGCATAATGAGAAGTGCGGATGAGGTCAAAGTGTTGTTTCATTTTATAACCATACTTTGAAGGTTTACTGTGACCTTTTGAGCAATACCTCCGCCAATGTCAGTTACACATAAAATTATACGCAATACAATTGATGATTCACTGAATTGACTTACGATGAACCCCGTCCGGTGCACAATTTTTAATTTTCCCAACAATAATCTCATCTTTAAATGGTCTAAAGGTGACATATATAACGATTTCTTGTTACTTGATTTGCTCGGGTTTTTCATTTTATGAATAAAGTACGTTGAGTTTTTTAAACGTTAATGATGTTCGCTTATCGTAGAGTGCATTTATTTCTAGACCAATGCATGCTACATGTACACAGATTTCTGGAATGAAATGAGGACTCATAATTTTAAGATTTTTAGTGCTTTTAGTTAAAATTCCTGTTCGAACGCATTAAGAATGGTTGTTATGCTAATCTTGCTAATCAGGATCATTAGAAAACTTAATACATTCAACCTCACACCTCAAATCTTAAAAAAAGTTGTGAGCATTCCAAATCCACCCCAGGGGATTGTAAGCTAGACTCAAATTTTAAGCACAATTTTATTTCTAAATTAGTTGGTAGATCATACCTCTCGTCAGTCCAAATTCTTAAGAGTAAAAACTATGGATCCCATTATCCGCATCCGTCCGCGTCAATGGAGGTCAATGACGTCAATTGACCTGAACGGACTCAATGGAGACAGTGGTCGCAACCGAAGAAGGAATTCCTTCACATTTTTAAACCCCAACGAATTCGAATTGAATGAAGTTAACATGGAGAATGATAACTTTGGCCTTCCAGTTAATGCAAATGCCCAGAATGAAATCAGGTCTCCCGTTTACAAATGCATGATTATGTTTGGCCTTTACATGGTATGGATTGCTTACTACTTGAAGACAAGGCATAAGGCTTTAAGTGTTTTCTCCGAAATAATTTTGTTAAATAATTATTTTGTAGCTCTATGAATCGCTGATATTTCTGTTTCTACTTTCCACTGGAGTTTTGACTCATCAATTCTTTACCCGTTTGTCGGAGTCGTCCAACATTCGTTTTCTTGGTGTCTTTCGTTATATCGGCACATATCACAGTGCTGTTCACCTGTGTCTTCTGATGAAACTTTTACAAGACAATGTTGAAAAAGAGTTGCTCTCACCGGTTTTAGACCTTTATTTCCGTGGGATTCCAAGTTTTAAATGTGTAAGTTCGAAAACACTGTAGTACAGTAATATTGTATAGTCGTTTGGAGTTCATCCTTGTTGGAATTCAATGAATTTTCGGATTCAATTTGTAATCGGACAGGCATATTCGTGGATTACGCTCTTCATGGCCGGAGGCAGTTTCATGGTTTTATCCGTCCTGTTCCACGACAAGTAAGGGCTTGATTGGACAATATAACTACCAAATACAGTTACCCTTTTTTGGGTTATGCTCGATACATTTTTTTAAATTATTCTGTTTACAGGTACAGAGTGTTGAACAGCGGGTCACAGTCAAATCAGATTGCCTCGAGTTTCTACGTTATTTCCCTCTCCTACATTTATTATTTCAGCGTAGTCCGTTGTATCCATGCAAGTGAAAGATCAAGTGGAATTCACCAGATGGTAGTTTATTATGGCTCAGTGATAATTTTAGATTTTAGAATTTTTTTTTCCTTTTTTTCCAATTTCCTAAAATTCCCTACTGGTTTTGTTTAAGGTTCAAAATTTTCTTAATGTCACATTCGGAGCAGTGATCTGGACTTTTAGCCAACTTTGTGGAGCTATACTATCTTACGGAGGAGTTAAGATCAAGACCGCATCGATTGCCTTTGCTTTGGTCACAATAGCTCTCACACTGGTTTTTGTATACGCAAAATGTGTTGCATTTCAAAATCTAGAAATGGTAAACGAAATTATAATTTAAAGTGAATTAGCAACTGAGATACTCAGAATACTGCATAATCGTGTTCTTGGTCATAGAGTGCGAGTGGTGGTCAAAAATTATATTGGATTTAGTTTGGTCCCTCTTGTGTACTAATGAACAGGATTTTATTTGTATTTTAGGGTACTGGAACAAAATGGGCTGAGATTCTGTGGTTATCTTTAGCAACGGTCTTCCTCCTAAAGTGCTACTTTGAAATGAATGTTTCTAATCGTATTGATTTTCAAGTAATTAAATTCCAGACTGGAATATCTTATCTCATATATCATTCCACACGTCTAGTGGCCACGGATTTTCCGGAAGTACACCTTGGACTGTAGACATTCTAATATCAAAATGTTCCAAATCATTCAGGAAGTTTTCCCTGTATTCATTCATTAAACCAAAATTTTGCATTTTGTATGAATCTTAAATTCCTTCGCTTCATTGCATCAATGCCATGCTCCTTTACAATTTTGAGCATCAAAGGTTGCTATGCTAGCTAATGTTGTTCATAAATCTACGAATACTACTAAACTTCCTTCCTAAAATTCAAGTTCATGGCTCAAATTCATATTTCAGCACCAAATCTTTCAATATTCGCACCCCACTGCTGGGGTTTTCAAGTTTGTTCCAAATTTTCAAGTACAATATTTACTTTTTTAGTCGTCAAATTTTTAGTAAAATCGAGTACACACACACAGTACAGTATACAATCAAAATCATGAATTTTTCAAATTGAAGAGGCATACATTCTTTAAAAGTATATCACAATCGTCAATCAATCATGGAACCAAATGTTCGTCACCGTCATGGTCATGGCCATGCCCCTGATGATGGTGCTGGAGTTAATGAAGAGGTCAGGCGGAACGGAAACCTAGAGGAGCTTGATCTGGACGATTTTGACCTGGTGATTGAATATTTTGGTCCCCAAGATGCTGAAAATCAGAATGGAACACCATGGGAAGATTATCACAGATGCTTGGGCCTGTTTATCCTCTACCTGGTAGAATTCATTACGATTTATTCAGATTCTATAGGAATCGACTGATACAGGCATAACTTATGAGGACAACAATTTCTATTTAATTTTTTCGACTAGTTCTACGAAGTAGAAGTATTTCTGGTGCTGTTCTTCTCTGGGTTCTTCACTCATGAATTCTGCAACTTTTTAGCCAGGACAGAAATTCCACTTTTTGGACTCTTCAGTTACATCGGTTCATACTATTGTGTTCTTCATTTGTGCATCTTGTTCAAACTTTTACTAGACTTTTTTGAACAACAATTTGACAGAATTCCAGGAATAAATATATTATATATATATTATATTGGATTTGAAATTCTTTACGAAGTGATGCCTAACTTTAAATGTGTAGGTTCAAACCAGTATCTATTTTATTTTGAATGCATTGAGGATGCGATCGATCAGATCCGGGTTAAACTAATTTCTCGCTTTATGTAATAGGTTTATTCCTGGATATCTCTCGGCATGGTCGGAATTTGCTACTGGGCTTTGTTCACACAGTTTCATGAGAAGTAGAAGCTTAAATTAAATTAACTTCCTTAACTCATTTATTGCTCTAATCCGGATTTATTTTTGCCTACCATCACAGGTGTAAACTGTTGACCCTTGGGGACGAGTTATACCAGGCAAATTGGAGCATATATGTTGTCTGTCTCTGCTACATTTATTACTTCAATGTAGTTAGTTCAATCAACGGAAGTGAAAGAGCAACTGCTTTCCATCAGATTGTAAATTGATTTACACCTAATTTAATTAAGAATACATATACGTTTTGTTTACATTTTTTAAAATTTTATTTCTCACAGATGCAAAATGGTCTTAATATTTTATTTGGAACGATGATCCTTCGCTTCGGACAACTCTGTGGAATGCTTTTACTCCTAGAAGAGATTGATATTAAATCCACGACAATTGTCTCCGTTTTGGTCACAATTTTCCTTACGTTGGTCTATGTGGGTTTTCAGAAGGTCTTGTTTGACAAGGTGAACATGGTAACTTTGTGTATTATCATAAATGGTATATTTTTAACTTAAATAATTATTACGAATTTTTATTACATTTATAGGGAAGTGGAACAAAATGGGGTGAGCTTCTATGGAGTTGTTTGGCAACTGACTTTCTCCTCAAATCTTACTTTGGAATGCAAAAATCTGAGAATATTGAATCCCATACAATTCAATTCCAAACTGGAGCGTCTTATCTCCTATGTCTTACTACTAAACTTGTTGTAGAGGATTTTGGAAAAGTGTATCTTGCACGCTAGTTCGGACAGACAGAAGTAGTCACGAAATACTCATTCATCTGTTCTCATTAATCAACAACAACAATTGCACATTTTTAGAATACTGAAGTGTTTATACCATTGGAGAATTGTGAATATACTTTCATGTCATCTCACTGCGTACTGAGAAGTAATATTTCTTTTTCGATTCATTCATGTGGGTAATTTATTTAAGACGTACCTTGCAGTAAAATTATACTTCAGTTTCTAAATAAATCCGATTTATATCCGAAGACAACGTACGGTACTTATTGATGGTCACTGGTACTGTTAGAAGATTTCATAAATAAGCATGAGTACAGAAATCTGGGTCACTAAAATAATTTTCTCTCACACATGAAAGGTCCTTGAAATTCAAATTGAATTACAGAAATCCCATCGAAAATCGAAACTAGATAGTTTCAGTATACCAAAAATGCTTGAAAGGTATAATTTAATGAATGATTATAATTTTCTTGGGACTGCGGAATCCGAACATCCATAATGTCACAAGATCTAAGAGATTCTAACAATAAAATATAATTTAAATATTTTATATTGAAACCCTGTCGTTTAAATTCCCAAGAAAATACTAGCATTAAAATCTGAGCTCACGATCTTGCGAACAATATTTTCCTGGTCATACATTTTGAGACATTGCAGTTGCAGAGGTCTAATTTGTCCTGGTTCGCTCTCAGAGATGGTGACCTGACACCTGAGTGACCTCCACGGTCTCAACAACATCGGAGTTCAGTTGTAAAAAAAATATGACACTGCATCTTCACCCGTACAGCGCGCAGCGTTCACTTGCTTCAAAATTTCAGGGCCTTAAATGTACATTTTAGTTTTATTGTAAATCCTCATACAGTCGGAGTCGGCTGTCCTAACCTGGCGGTCGCGGTCGCGGTCTCGCGGTATGCTGTTTATGAAGCACCCTGTAGTGTGAATGTGGGGTGAAACGATGCTTTAACAGAATCACATGCAGTGAATGTTCAAGTTATCCCGGATTTTGAACTCGTCGAAAATCAATACGACCTTTCCAATTTACATTCGTCTTCACACTTCGTGTGTACTCGAAAAGAAATAAATTGTATTTTATGTGTAGATAGAACCGGAAAGAAGATTTCTCTTGAAATTTTGACGGGAATGGGAATTTCCATGAAATTTCTAACCACAGTAATAAATTTTTGAGAAATCGTTCCAGTTGGAAAGTTTTAGCAAATTGGAAAGTTTCACAAGGAAGACTCACTAAAATTTCTCTTCATTTTCTGCCTGCACAAAAAAGAAAAAAAAACGATTTCACTTTTGGTATTGCAGAATAGGAATAGGAAAACACTTACAGGGTGGGTGTGAATGACTGACAGCTGATAAGATAGTGATTTTAATTTGAAAAGTCAAATGAACTGTGGTCTCCGTCTCCGATGGAATTTTGACCCAAATTTTTGGGAAATTAGTCCAGATTTGTAAATTTAACCTCGGTTAGCTTTCGCGATTTTATAACACATTGTTTCGGTATAGCCGTAGAGGTGCTATGAACCAAAATTATTAAGAGAATGACCTGTAGACGGTAAGTGCATATTAATTGTGGCCAATGACTGACTGAATGTTAATTATTTTGCCCAGTGAAATATATTTTGTGTATATTTTTTTAGATGGTTTCATCCTAATATTTCTGGGGTAGAGGCAGAGAAGCTATTAACGGATCGTGGTTTGGAAGGAAGTTTTTTGGCGAGACCGTCAAGATCATCACCCGGAGATTTTACTCTCTCTGTACGGAGACATGGGACAGTGACCCATGTTAAAATTCAAAACACTGGTAAAATATTTGACGATATTTTTTAAATTCATATTTTTGACTATTGCACTACAAAACAATTTGTTTTTACTCACAGGGGATTTCTATGATCTGTATGGGGGAGAAAAATTTGCGACATTATCGGAATTAATCCAATTTTATACGGAAAATCAGGTATAGAAATGACGCCTTGTCCTTGTGTTGGGTGTGGTGTGGCTTTAATACTTGAAATATCTACAGCCGATTATAAAATTCAGCTCTGGTAAAGTGTATCAGAGTCATAGCTGATCATTTGTACTCCATACAAATGATTACAAAATGAGGTAGTTTAGAATATGGTCAAAGTAATGATGAAAACAAAGTCCCAAGTCCCAGTGACACCGCAGCAGATTACAATGTATATTGCCGGATGCACGAAGTAATTCAATTAGCTTAGATAGCTTTCAGTTGTCAAATTACACTACAAGGAAGTGCAGATATCGACTGAATATGCTGAAAGATATCGAGTTAACGATGGTACAATCAATTACAATTCGTATTGCCGAGTGCCGAAGTAATTCGATCGTTACATCGTCTGTAAGCATCTCACTATAGCCGATTGCAATATATATTTCCAGATGTAGGCTGGTTACCAGTTGGTCATATTTCGGACGGTCAGCAATTCCTTAAATTTATCAGGATCCAAAACTTTTGAATTACAACTGCTATAGTGAGTTGTATGCCATCCCCTCGTGAAGGTCACATTTTGTGTGATTGATGTTCGTTGTTTTAAACTTTCAAACACGGGTTATTCTGTTCTCTACTTTTATATGTTATATTTCAAAAGTTCATGATTACTGATTTTTGCCGTTTTCAGGGTCAATTACGGGAAAAGAGTGGAGAATCAATTGAGTTGAAATTTCCATTGTACTGTGCGGATCCTACAAATGAGAGGTGGTTTCATGGTGACATAGGAGGAAAACAAGCTGAAAAGGTAAACAGTGAGACGAGCACAGTCCGTTAGGCTCTCTTTAACGGATTCATTTAATAGTTAAATATTAAGTTTTTGACAAACCATGTTTCAAAATTAATTGTCTTGTAGGTATTAACGGATAAGGCCAAGTCAGGATCATTTCTGGTCAGAGAGTCTCAGGTGAGTACTTTTGTTTTTTGTAATGTTTATTCAACTTATGTTGTATTGGGTAATATTGACATGATTCGGTATATCATTAAATGACCTATTCATTCTCGAGTTTCGAGGAAAAGCACAATAGAAGTGGTATGCGAGGATTAAGTTTTGCCAGCATACCACGAATCCTCACATACGATCATTCAATCAATTTGATTTTATTTGATTAATTAATTTTCAGTCACAACCCGGGCATTTTGTTCTCTCTGTGCGAACCGACAATGTAGTCACTCATGTCAAAATTCGAAGTCATGTAAGCACAGCATAGCGGAGTCATTCTACTACAGATTCCTATTGATGAACTAATGGTGTGGATGAATTTTTATGAGTTTCTTGATAACCCTTTGCAGCATGGAAAGTATGATGTTGGGGGAGGGGAAAAATTTGAGTCTTTAAGCGACCTAATTGAACATTGTAAAAAGAATCCAATGGTGGACACAACTGGGAAAATCGTCCACGTAAAACAACCATTGAATGCTACTCGTATTCCAGCAAATCACATTGAGGTCCGAGTCAAAGAGTTGCAACGAGAGAATGGGAAAAAAGCTGGATTCTGGGAAGAGTTTGAGTCATTACAACAACAAGAAGTCAAACATTTGTTTTCAAGGAAAGAAGGTCAATTGGCAGCAAATCGTCATAAGAATAGATACAAAAATATTCTTCCATTTGATCATACACGGGTTATTCTGAAGGATCCCTGGCCACATGACTACATCAATGCTAATTACATTCGGGTATGTTGATTTCGTCAAATATATCCCTAATCAATCGGGTGGGTTCTTCCAATGAATGTATAGGATTTGTTTTGGAAGTTTTTAACTCTGACTTTGTTTTACGCTGCAGCCGGAGGGGGAGATTTTTGAAGATTGTGAAAAGTGCTACATTGCGACTCAAGGGTGTCTTCCGTCCACGACGGCTGATTTCTGGTACATGGTGTGGCAAGAGAACTCTAGAGTCATTGTGTCGACCACCAAAGAATTTGAAAGGAGCAAAGTAAATGATCCTCCGAATATTATTGAGTTTAATGGTTAATTTCTTTTACAAAAATTCCAACTTTGTATTTTTTTTAAATCAGAGCAAATGTGCGCACTACTGGCCGGATCCGTCGGAAGTTGCGAAAGAGTTGGATGGTGGAATGCGGATATCGCATCAAAAAGAATCAACCAGCACGGACTTCACTCTCAGAGAGTTTGTTCTTACCAAAAATGAAGAGGATAGAGTTATTTACCAATTTCACTTCAATGTTAGTAAAAAAAATTGTAGACTTTCATTTCATCTCATACTTTTGAGTTTCACCTAAAACATTTTATTGTTTCCAACTAATTCCATGCATTTTCGTTAACTGATATTTTGTTTTTCTCACAGGCCTGGCCCGACCATGGAGTTCCGGATGATCCTGGTTGCGTACTAAATTTTCTCTCAGAAGTGAATACACGGCAACAAAGTATCGAGAATGCTGGGCCTATCGTGGTTCATTGCTCAGCAGGGATTGGAAGAACAGGAACTTTCATTGTTATTGACCTCATTATTGATCAGGTTGGTTTGATAGAAATTACCCAGAAAAGCCAGAAATTAGCCAGAAATTCTCTCACAAGCACTATTCGACCAACTTTGACTCGTCTAGTTTAATACTCGAGTTATTGTAATGCTATAATACTGATTCGCATACGCTTTTTACTCATTCGTTCACACGTCATCAAGGAAATCGCACGATCGACTTATTTGTAAAATGCTGTTTTTCTGCGAATTCCGGAGAAATCTTTTTCAAACATCCCAATTTGCACTTTTGCTTGAGTCTCAATGAAAAAATATTGCATATTTCTATTGTCGTAAGCTTTTTGATTACTACAGCAAAGGCCTAGGAATTGTAAAGATCTCACACAGATCGATCCTAGTTTTCGGACTCTGATCAAGATTATGTTGCACATGGAAAAAAATATAGGTAATCTTTTTATTTATTTGTATTCGAAATGCCAGTGTAGCATATGAGGAAACGACATTTTTATCTCTCGATGAATTTTTCAAGTTACACAAATACACAGTAAAGGATGGGCTTTGTAGTTCCGCCAAATAATATTGATAATCGTGTACACAGAGGTAACCGAATAGAGCAAAGCACAAGTTTAACTTTTGTGAACATGAACAGGGTTTCCTTGTTCTAGTAATTGAGAACGAGAAAATCAATTAATTGTTCAGTGTATTATTCAGTCATAACCAGTGTACAAGCTGCATGACATTGAACCCATTAATTATAGTATGACACTGGCAAAATTATTTTTATGTGATAAAAAATTAACCGTGGGAAATCGTGCCGAGGTCCTGAGAAAATTAATAAAAACAAATAAACTGCACTTGCCTTTTATGCAGTAGACAATACAATGTTTGGAATATGACTACCCTTCACCGTTATGAGTGTTTCAATCATAATATTTACCTAAATGGTCTTCCCGTCCCACAAATTGTGGATTCTCAGTAAATATGACATGACTCCAATTCCAAATTCATCAAGGCACTAATGACTAATTGAAACATTCAAGCAGAATTCACACGTGCTTTAAATTGTACCGATGGAACTTTGGCCAGGCGTATTTGAAGCATAAAAGGAAAAATAATTTCGTGTTCTTATTTGAACTTTGACCAGGTACGACGACACGGTCTGCACACAGATATTGATGTTCGAAGAACTATTCAAATGGTAAGGAGTCAGAGGTCGGGAATGGTTCAAACGGAAGCCCAGTACCAGTTTGTATATTTGGCTCTACTCCACTATGTGGACACACTATCTCAACGCTTACAGGCTCAGCAGGTTTGTAATTTTAATTAATAAAAATAAATAAATGTAATTTTGTGTCTAAAATCACATTTTGTTTGTACTTTCAGAAATGTCTCGAAGTTGGTCGTGAATATACAAATATCAAATGGGGTGAAGGAAAGGATTTTCCAATTAAAGAGGTTGTCAACTTGGGAGCCGCGACAATTCTCCCTGGTGAACATACAGGGTAGAATTGAGTTTCAAAATTCACGAGTGAACATAATTAATGGAATGGATTCAAAATTAACTCACGTCGCTTCCTCGCTTTTCTTGTAATGACTGAGGGAAGAACCAAAGTGAAACTTACGAGACTTTTATCTTCTCTTGAAGTATTTTTTGATCTTTGTTAGAAACAAAAATGAAAAGAACCTGAGTCTCCTTTTTCTCCCAAAAAAATTTCATTTATTTTTAGATATTATATCATGAGGTGTCCATTTTAAAACAGAATCGCTTTTTAATTTTCTGTCGTATCTTCTTAATTTCGTGTATTGGTTGTTCCTCGCACTAGAGTAGCTCAATAGTAGTCGTAGTAGTGTGTCATACGGACCGCACGTTACCGTATTATTGTACAAGGAATGAAATTCTACAAAATACAATGTAAAATATTTTGTTCAGTTTTTACGTTAAGGTTGTTATTTGCATGCATTGATAAATTCTCATTATTGCACACTTGAAGTATGGATGTTTCACTGTATGGGCTTATTATTCGTTGATTGGAACTGTGATTAAATTTATTGAATTCGGGCTCATTGGGCTTTCGAAACGTGGGGATCTACGTTAAAGTCCCAAAAAAGAATAGAGGTGGTATCTTGAGGGAATTATCTGCTGCTCAAAATTATAAAATGTTTTATCACGACAATAGTCCGATTTCCGGAGTAATAG
>JAQGCB010000497.1:0-21478 GCA_034698835.1 Protaphorura tricampata
TACTTGTATTCTCTGCGCCGTGACTAACAGCCTGGCTGATGTATCCGGTTAACAATCAGTATTTTTTTTTTTTTTTTAATATTGTAATTAGTAATTTGATTACCAATTGTAATTGACCTTAAACTAACTCAAGTTTGCATGAGTATGCACGTGGAACTTTGAATTACGGTCATATCGGAACTTTCGGAACTTCGCAGTCTGGAAATTACGACAAGTTTTGTCGGAACACTTAAATTACGATTAAGTTACCATAATTTTCAAAAAAAAAATATTCTTCGTGTCTATATGTATGGGAGGGAATCTGTGATAGTTAAAAAAAAACATTTTTCACGCTTTTTTATTTTGGAAAGGTTCAGAATTTATGCTATGCAGAATTTTAGTGACCGCTAGCTAAGAAAGAAAGGTCAGAGGATCTCTTATGAAAAGAAAAGAGAAGGAGACTGACTTATGTATGTGTTACCATTACCATTACCACGTAGTTATAGTACAAAAAAATTACAGCATTTTTGAAGCAAATATCTCTCGGCGGATTACGGACGGTCACTCTCTTGGCCGTCCGGACAAGTTGGTCTCTATAGAAGGAAAGAAGGGTACAAGAAATTAAATACATCGAGCGATGACAGTTTCTCCAGAATACCTTCTGCGTTTGCCGGAAATAAATGGAAGGGCATTGACTCTTTATGCATCATCATTTTCATACTCCTGCTGATAATTTCTTATCAGCAAAGTTTCGTCCTTGTCTGTCATATAATTCCCGCTTTAATTCTATTTCTACACGACGGACCGGTTCGCCGAGAGGCATTTTGACTGAGTTGGCGCTTCAAATTTATATTTCAACCTACGCGCCATTCGTGTAGTTCCGAGTCCAAAGCATCTTCCTCCGAAAACCACACAATCCTCAAACACATAGTGCACAAAAAATAGTGTGAGTTTTATTTTGACGCCGCGGACGCCAAATTCGGCCCACCCCTTGTACGCTCCGTATAATTTTTCCTTGTCTCTGATTGGACTCATTCAGAATTCTCCATCCTCATCATTTGACCAAAGTACGTTGGAGTGAGCCGTTGAATTTTTTGTGTGTTCAAAAACGAGCCGAGAGCACGGGAGAGCAGCAGACGCCCACCCATTTCCCCCAACAATTCAAAGGAAGCTGAAGCTTGGTCTTCTGTCCTGTCTTTGACGAACTGAACGACGACACTCCACGACGGACACAGAAGGATTTTGAATTGATTTCAAACATAAAATTCATCAGTTGTTCATTAGTTGACGATAGAAAAACATGTCAAACGCTAAAGTGGACACGAATGTTGAGAACTCTGTCCAGGTGAGTCAATTAAATTTAATCAATTCTTTAAGACGAAAGAAAGATAAGGAAACCGCTAGCGGTCTAAGCTGGGGGGTCGGCCGTTCATTTCAATCCGGTATGTTATACACGTAACGTAATGTACATGTCGACCGATAGACGCGCGAGTTTGACTCAACATCCATATTTGATATAATTTCGTTTTGATTTTTTAAAAAAAGTAGAGTCTTGTATGTTTGAATTTTATTTTTTAGAAGAAAATAGTCAAGTTAAGTTGTAGATAAATAGTTTAGTTCAACGGATGCAAATGAGCATCATGGCGCATGGATGTACATGGTTAGGTATAGTATAGGCTGGATCCATAGGAGTGTGTGTATGTACGTTACGTGGTCTCGCATGTGGCGCGTTATAGTAAAAGCCGCGTCGTGTTTATATGTACAGGTACATGACATAGGTTACAGGTATGGGATCTTCTCTTGACTTCATAATATAATGTTGTCTCTTTTTGATTCGATGCGAACGAACGAACGATGCAATAAGCAATGCGTGAATGAATATGAATAAATATAAATAAAAAAGAAAAGAGAAATGCCTTTCTAAATTCTAACCAATGGGACTGATGGCCAAAGTCGGTTTGGGTTTGAGTTAAAAGTTAGTGATTCCATCCCGCCTTTTCTAAGTTATTGCAGGTGAATTATGTTTATGTTTCTGTCGGTATAGTTTTTAGTTTGCAACTATTTCAATAATTTCAATGTGATATCGATTTATTTCATAGCCTCAAAATCGATATGTTGAATTCCTGACCTGAAAAGTGAAAACAGTGATAGCCAATGCTTGAATTGAGATTGTTATGTATTCTTTCATAGTATTACAATACCTGTATTTTATCGTTCCAGGACGTTCCAGAGGCTTCTCCAACGACCGAAAACTCTACAAAAGGGCGTCGATCCAGTGCCGGACGTCCCAAAATCTCTAGAATCATGAAGGACGTGCAGGAAGGCGAGGCTCTGCTGAAGGTAAGACGACCAATAGAGACAATATATGGTTGCTGGTTCTATGGATGGCTTAAAGCTGTAATTGTAACGTAATAAAGCTCTAATCTGTCTGTGATGCAGTTATATTGCTTTCTAACTTTGAAGATTTTGCTGTTCAGAGTGAAAATATGTCATGTATCTCGTTTCTTTCTTTGATTATCAGGAAATGGGTCACACTGAGGAAGGTGAAGTAGAGGGGAGAAGGCGAACAAGGTCATCAGCCAGAGGAGCTCCACCTCCAACGCCTCCCCCTGTTAAGAGAGACCGCCGTTCTGGTTCATCCGGTGCGAATAATTCGGCTGAGAAACCGAAGAAAGCCACTCCAGCTCCCACCCCAGGCCGAGGACGTGGCCGAGGTCGAGGTCGAGGTAGACCAAAGAAGCAAGAGGCAGAGAAAGAGGAGAACGATGCTTCGGAGGAAGAGAAGGAAGAAAACGACACTAAAAAGGAAGAGGCCGAAGATACACAGGATTCTAAAATGGATACTGAGGACAATGATGCCAAGAATGATGATTCCAGTGCAGAAGAAGAAACTGTAAGGAAGGAACCTGAAGCGCGTCCCAGCGCTGTTGAAAATGAAAAGTCTGTTGATTCTGAAGAGAAAAAGGTAAATAGTTTTCTTTTGTTTGTTTATGGCTGTAGTTCGAATTAACATTACCAGCTCGTCCATCGTAGACCATGTGATAGATAAACAAGAGAACTTATGTAAAGTTTGAGCCTTATTTCTTACGGGATTATTTCTATTTTAAAAGTTCCCATGGGTTCCCAAATGCCAGATCCCCCTGAGAAGAATGGCTAAGACCAGTTTCGGGTGTAAAATAAAAGAAAGGCCAAGGCTTACTTTCTCTGACGGAGATAAGCACAGCTAATCAATTATTGTTTTGATTTTGACAGGTGGAGGAGTCAAACGGAAAAGTTGCGAATGCCGTTGACGAAAAGGAAAAGGTGAACAGCGAAAAGAAAGAAACACCAGTAGAAGTAAAAAGCAATGATAAAGTGGCAGAAGATAAAAATATTAAAGAGTCCAAACCATCGTCAGGGGAAAGCGTGACGATAGTAGAGAAGAAAACGGACGGTGAAACAAAGGTTGAAATTTCATCCCCCGTAAAAATCGCTGAAACTACTCCAAAGGTTCCAACAGCCGAGACCCCCAAAGTGAATACTGCTGTAACTGTATCTCCTCCAGTTTCAGCAACTTCAGCCACTGAGTAATTTAAAACTGGATTAGCAGATTGTATAAAACTTAGAATAAGAAGCCAGATCCAGGTCATGTCAGGTGAGGAAAATATACAAGTTAATAAAAAGCAAAACTGTCTATCGTAAACCGTAGCATTCATACAAGCATTCTTGTAGTACATTAAATACACACTACTGTAACTGAAGTACACTAGTACACAGGTGTTATATTAAAATTTTGTACACATGTTTAATATTTAGTGCTTCGGGTGCGTTTAGTACTATGCAAATTTAAGGTAATTCTTTCATTTCTACCAAAAATAAAATGAACCTTATCAGTGCATTCGGAAGTTATTATACTCTCGTCTGTACACCCTGTTGTTAAAGCATGTCTGTCTCTGGATGTCTCAAAACATCTATTGACACTTGCAATTTTATATAAAAGTTAACCGGGTTTTCTCAGTTGACCCTATAAACCAACCAAATGCCGAATCCGGCTCACTTTATTATGATAACCATTCAGTCGTCTTTTGTTGTTGTTTTGTAATTCAAAGTTTATTTGTTTACTGACTAGAGATTTCATTTTAGTGTTATGTATGAGCTATTATGAAAATCTAAATGACTATTCTAATACTTAATTCATCAACTCATGTTTAATTAAGCTACAAAAAATCTCTAAAATAATTCATCTAGTTTACATTATGTCTTGTTTATCAGTTTAAAACTGTATAAAATCAAATTGAACATTTTCCTAGGGAATATTTTAATTCAATGAAATCACGTGGAAATAAATTGTGTGTAGTTGGTTACAAATATATTAAGTATTTTGTTCTAGTGGCGTCGTATGCTGGTATGTTCATTAAGATACTAAAGAAAATTTTGGACTTCTCTAATTGAAAGTCAGAAAGTCATTCGTCAATTCGTCATTACTGAAATGGGGTAAAATGGGTGAAAATTTTCCATTATAATATATAATCGTTCTTGAAGGACTTTATTTGTTGTACCCGTCGAGGTGGATAGGAGATTGTTGACTCGTGGTGGTTCTGTCTACATTTATTTCTGGTTAATTGTAGGGAATTAAAATAAAGTTACGACATAGCTGAAGACGCATATCTTAGAGTGCTTGGATTTAAAATCTTTTTTTTAATTAGCTTTGAATGTTGTATGAATGAGTGAATGAGTGAATATATGAATACAGATATGTGAATTTGAATTACTACATTAATTAGTTTAATATAGATATTTTAAATCCGAACTTATGTACAAGATTCAGGTTTACTTTTAATAAATGATTATTTAATATACCTATATCAAGAAATTGAAAAGAAAATCGTTCTGCGTGGCTTATTTTTCGAAAAATGTTTCACGGTTTGCGCACCAGTTGACAGACACTAGAAAAACTAAACCATCTAACCCTCAAGGTGTCAAGGTTATGAAGTTCTAGTTTTACTCATTTGTACTGTTAACTATTCGATCGGATGCCTTTCTTAATTTGGCTAAGGGACAAGGGATTTTCTGAAATGTGATGTATAGCTGGACGCGATGGGATAGTGAATCGAATTGCATATTCCATGGTGTTTTTTGTGTGGTAGAGGTAAATGGTCAACAAGTAGTTGCATTGTGATAGTGAATTAGAATCCGCTCCTATAAGATAATCGAGGTTATGCGGTTATTCATTATTGCCCAATTACCCTCAGGTTCTGGAGTCAAAATATCCAAAGCGTGAACTATAATTCTGGTCCACACTGTATAACGTATGCTGACCTTTTTCTTACGTCAAACTCTGACGGTTAAGTAGGAAGGAGTGTTTATTAAGATAGTGCGGACGTGGAGGAGATATTAATTTGACTCCACTCAATTATAAATTGTACTTGTACACCCTTCTTATAACAAAAGGACATTTACCAGCTGAATGCTTACGCAAGAAGGGACAACCTAATTCTCGGATTATGAATTTTAATCCCGATGTGGAGTCATGTGTAAAAGTTCAGAGAATTCCATGTCTTCCAGAACCTCCTCTCCCTGTAGTTCGCAGTAGTTCAACTCTTCAATTAGTCTGTATCTGTTCTGTACCCTGGTTTTCTGTTAATTGAATTTAACACCGTAGACCGAAGTTTTCGAAATATTTACAAAAATGGATAGACGACTAATTGAGTGCGTACCAAATTTCTCGGAGGGGCAATCCAAAGAGGTACAATTTTGACTAACCAAGACAGTAATACTTCTTCGAATGCCTGCCATGATTTCATAGTAAAAATGAACATTTTGGTTATTAGTTTATATTTTGTTCATTGGCTCACTTTCTTATCGAGAGGCTAATTATTGTCCGCGTACTATTTAATGTTTTACTGGATTCAATTTTTAACATCTTTTACAGTTTTACAACATGTTTTACTAGTAAATGTCTAAATTCACAGTCACAAGCCAACAAAGTTCTAGAGAAATTTAGATACGCCGATACACGTATGACTCCGACTCTCCGACCGATCTGCCAGTATCAGTATTACCGATGTGGCCGTAGGCGTTTTTAATGTAACAAAACGACCCAAGAGTGTTGTCGCTAACTGTTAATTTCTGAAAATTCGACTAGATAATTGATGCAATTGCGGAAGCCATATCTAACACGAATGGCGTTCGAGTACTTGGGGTCGATCCAGGGGCGTCTACTCATAGAACTGTGTACACATTCGTGGGAACTCCGGATGCTGTCATCGAAGGTAACAATTATTCATGATTATTTTTGAACAAGCTTTCCACTCATTGTTCTGCTAATATAACTCCGAATATGTCCACTATTTTCTAGACTACTAATGCTGAAAATAAGTTCAGCCGGGTACAATAATTAATTGATGTTTAAAAATGAAAGGGGCTGTGAATGCTGCCAAGGCTGGTTACAAATTGATTAACATGAGAAATCATAAGGGCGAGCATCCCCGTCTTGGTGCTATGGACGTGTGTCCATTTGTTCCGGTCAGAGAAGCCACTATGGAGGACTGTGCTGATTGTGCCAAAAAGTGTGGTGAAAGAATTGCCAAAGAGCTAAATATTCCCATCTATCTTTACGGAGCAGCTTCTGACAGAGCATACCGGAAAACTGTACCTCAAATTCGGGCTGGAGAGTACGAAGGGATTCCATCGAAGGTACATTATAATAGACAGATAATAAGATAAAGCCATGATAAAAAGTACAAGCAAATTAATATTGACCTTCTTACCCTGGATCTCGAAAATGACTTAAAGATAATCCTAGACGAATGGAAGCCCGATTTTGGGCCAGCGGAATTTGTTCCGAATTGGGGTAATTTATTTTGTTTCTTATTAGTTAATAGTAAATTAATAACACTAAATAGTAAAAACTTTGTGGAAATGTGACTTGTTACCTCTTACGAAACACGTTCAACCGTTAATTGACTCTGTATTAATCGGTACGGAAGTACGATTGGATTTAAAAACATAGGTCCTGCACTTATGATAGCATTTTGCAATTTCAAATTCTAGGTGCTTCAATGGTAGGAGCCAGGAAATTTTTATTGGCCTTTAATATCAATATGTTGGCAACTAAAGAACAAGCCCACAGAATTGCACTGGACTTGAGGGAGGCTGGACGTGGGCCAGGTCAGGAAGGAAAGCTTAAAGCATTACAAGGGATCGGTTGGTGGTTGGATGAAGCAAATATGGCACAGATATCGCTTAATCTAACGGACCACGAAATCACTCCACTTCATGTCGTTTACGAGGAAGTACGTACTATGACAATAATTTAGAAAATAAATTGGAAAATTAAAATGAATAATAACCTAGGTATTAATGATTTTCAACATATAAACAGGCTAAGAAAATCGCAGAGTCTTTGAACTTATCCGTGGTTGGCTCGGAATTGGTTGGTTTGGCTCCACTGTCCGCATTACTCTCTGCTGCTGATTTTTACATTAAAAAGGAAAAATTATTCATTCTGGATGAAGATCAGAAAGTTCGACTGGCAATCGATCGACTTGGCTTAAATTCATTGTATCCCTTTGATCCAAAGTATAGCACCGATAAAATTGCTTATTTAAGACTATTGAAATACTGCTAGCTTAAAATCATTGGCACTTAATTGTTATGTTTGTAATTGAAAGGGAACGAATTATTGAGTGGAGAGTTCGAGCTTCCGATCCTACTAAACCATTACTGGACGCGACTGTCACCAAATTCGTTCAAGAAGTTCGTGCACGAAAATCCGCTCCGGGAGGTGGATCAGTGGCAGCATTAGTTGGGGCGTTGGTAAGATTTATCGTAATTAATGCTATTTGATATTTTCGATGCAACATTGTCTTATCTAATAATAAAAATATCAAGTTAAAATCAGAATCCTAATGAACAACGGAAACGTAAAGACTCCGAACTGAATATCTGGAAAAATGTTTTCTCGCAATACGATTACAATTTTACATTACAGGGTGCTTCGCTTGGAGCAATGGTTGGACTTCTGACTTACGGGAAACGGCAATGGGATCACTTGGATGAACAAATCAAACCAATTATAGCTCCACTTTACACGGCAGTCGATAAATTACTTCCATTTGTCGAAGCAGATACACAGGCATTTGAGGCTTATGTGGTAAGCCTGAGTTTGTAAAAAAAAAAATGTCTACAATACAAATTACAGTTTAAAAATATTAATCTTTTAACATACTTTATTTTGTTCGATCCATTTAGGAAGCAATGCGTAAAACGAAAAGTTCTGAATCGCCAGAGTCTCAATTAGCCCTTCTTCAAGCTATCAATGTGCCGTTAGAATTGGCAAGAACTTTGGACTCACTCTGGGGTTCCTTGGAGAAGATTGGAACTCTTGGGAATCCAAACTGCTTGTCAGATATACAGGTGAGATGATTATGAAGTATTGTAAGAATTTTAGGGTCACAAAAAAGCTATTCATTTTCAGAACATGTCCCTGTAAGCTCGGTTTCTGAAAATGAATAATCTTAAGACGTATCTGATGAATTAGGAATAATTTTTTACGAGCGTGTCAAAAAATAACATATAATATTTATTTATCTTCTTCCACGTCACAAATTCACAAATAACAACTGCTCGGTAAAAGTGCGACAACTAATTAAATTCTAACTCCGATGCAACATATGTCCATGAACAGCTTCAAATTACATAGGTACACTATTATATCCCTTCACCTTCTGTATTCTCGCAATATTAAAAATCAGAAAAGAATTAGCCTTAGCCATATTCATACTATACACATCTGATCCATCAGCCTCATATTAGTAGACCCAGTAAGTTAAGTTTGATAGAAAATAACACCTGCAAAGACAAAGGAATACAGGGCTAAAGAAACTAATGTCAAGCACTACTTGGTCCAATGCAAACATTACATTTACAGGAACAACCGTTAATCACACATTATGAAGTTAGAAAACTATACAATTCATAATATTCATTAAAAAATACATATTTTTTCTTACACATCTAGATACAACTCAACAGACCTCAATACAAAATGCAATACAATAAAAATAACATTTTTTTTGGTTCAAAGTGTAATTTCCGTTGGAGGTGTACAAAGTACAATAATACAGAAGAACAAATAAACTGTGTGTGCATAACCTCGCACAAACACATGTTTTCAGTCAGTTCAATTGTAAGAAATTGGAGAAGCGCAGCGCTCGAACTTAATATTCAATTGAATTCAGAATATGTTTTTTGTATTCAAGTAATTTTTGGAGGACGAGGCATTTATAAGTAGAAATTAATGTCGTCGAGTTCATGTCTTAAAAAATTCTCTTCCCGTAGTCTAAAATTACAAAAAAAAGATCTTGCGAAGTTCAGCCCATATGGCCGTTCATACTACATTGGAATTACAGGAAACTTTTACAAAACTAAAATGTACCCCCACACCGTGTCTTCTCTGTGTACATCACTTCAACACTTAATTTCCAGTCCCCCAATTAGTCGTTGACAATAATGATGACACGGAATATCAGGTTCATTCATGATCACTACCGTAACATGGTTAGTAGTAGTAGAAAACTACACGTGTGATCAATAAATCAAAAGGACAAGAAAACAATGAAAGACCACGTAAATCACGATTTTTGTTTTGCCATGGTTAATGGCAAAATTCTTAAGTTTTCGCACAGCATGGCATTGGCAATGAATGAGTGGAGTGAGTCTAAAAAAAATTAAGAAGAATAGGACGAATACATACACATGAAACTAACGAGCCACAATTGTCTTCCTGACACGCATAGCCATGCAACTATGCAATAATGGAATGCAATGAATGCATGGTGAGTTTGCTGATCTTGTCTTGTATTAAAAGTTAAAAATGGGTCCTGTCCTTATGTTTTCCAGGTGGGCGTCAAGTGTGTCGAGACTGGGATTTGGGGCGCCCGTTGTAATGTCATCATCAACTGTGACTCCCTTGTGGACACGGTCACGAGGAAACAATTGGTACAAGAAGCTAATTCTCTGTACAAAAGAGGAGAACAAAAGTCAAAGTCAATTATTGACATGTTGGAAAACATTGGGAAAAAATAATTGATGAAGTTTCGGATCAACTCATTAATTAATTTAACATACCAAAAAAAATTATTCAGTCTGAAAAATCATAATAGAATTAGAAGCACACCGGGCACACATTATAAGAATGACACGTATACCAAATTCACCCGAAATTTTGCAAAGAGCGTATTTGATCTCTTAAACAGAGTTTCGCAGGATCTCTGCCAGTTGATAAACCATGGCCGTCACCAAAAGTGGGGTTTTTCAATTTCATGAGGTCATTATGTTCATATGGGACAATTTTCGGTTAAATTCTGATAAAGGCCATTCCTATGTGGTATGTGTTTTGTGTGCGTTCTTTTAGTTCTTTACAAATATCTGTTTTTGACTTAAGCTGTTCTAGTCTTAATATTCGGCAATCATACATTAGTATAACAGGCAATACGTACACACAGTTCAATTCACAACGAAATCCAAAAAAAAAAAATTTTTGGATTAAATCTCGGGAAATCGATTATGCAATCAATATATTATCCTCACCTCATTGACTATTGAATTAAATTTTGAATTATTGAGCATATTTTCCATCACTCTCTCGTCTCTGGAGAAGTTGCCTTCGCCATGGAGGAATTGCTGCCGTTCGTTTGGCTTCAGCCTCAATTTTCCTTTGCTCTTCTGCTTCCTTCCGAGCTTTCTCCGCCGCTTTCTTCGCCAACATTTGTCTCTTCCATGGAGGAATCGGAACTCCTGTCCCATCCGTTGATGGAATCTGTCCAGGAAAACCCTAACAATACTTTAGTATCCACGTGGTTGTCACTTCTTCAGAAATTAAAGGAGTATCATTGAAAGATTGAGATAAAGTTGAACTTAGACCTTTCATCTGAATGCTTTGTTTGAACAATAAATATCCAGAGGATTGAAAATATTAGACATACTCGTATAGTCGAGTCGCTGGAATCGAGAACATATGGGCAAAAATCCTAAAGTTTTAAACGCATTCAGCATTCACAATTTACGACGCAAGACTATAGAAAGTGAACTAATAATTCAAATAAATCCAATGAAGCTCAAACTTGTCCAAAAAGAAACCGTGGATTGAAAGGTAGAAGTTGAAGTCGTGCTCATGTAAATTCTCAACACCTGTCATGAGTGAGAGTGAAATTGTGGCAAGATTAATAATGCGGCTTTGAATGTGTAATACGGTCTGAAACTTTTACTTCACACCACAACAAATCACGGTTTATTTTTGGTACAAAGGAAAATTTGGAAAAGCCCAACCTCAGCGACGAAATTTAGAGGTGAATAGTATTGAGCCATTTCCTTCTCAGCAGCTTTTTCTTGTTCACTCTGTCGTCGACGAAGTTCATCTTTCCATTCCCGAATTCCTCCAAGTTGACTGGACTCAGATAATTCAGCAATGACTGATGCACGCGACATCGTTGCTATTTGAACGTTTTGAATATTCACGTTCACATTGAGTGGACTATGATTTTGATTCGGTGAATTCATTTCATTACTTTTCTTGACTTGATCCGAATTTTGATCCGATGGAATATCTGGGAGTACACGACCCAGTCCAAGTGGAGGGGCTGAGTTTGTTCTTGTCATTGGGGTTTTCCTGAGATTCACTTTCTACTCGGGAAAAATGAATAATTCATTAACAATAAATTATAAAAAGAGTGAATTGGTAGTCGGATAAAAATATCCCGGAGGCTTTCGTAAGATATTCAGTCATTTATGCAGCAATTCTCCAAATAAACAATATTTACAATTTCAAATATCTCAATTTTTTTGAATATGAAATAAAACGGTGACCTAAATTCTGTATACGTTAATAGAAATTCAACATGTTCATGATTCAATTTGATTTTGGTCAGGCACGTGTATAGCCTACAACATGACTGTCACATTATTACAATTTTTTTTTAGTTTAACTGTTAAAGAAATGAAAGCTATTGTGTGGTCTCCCAAAAACACGAAAAAAGTGCATATTCTTGGTTCATAACCGTGTCTATTATTTGCACATCTCTTGCACTTTATGGGTTCTGCACCAGAAAGTGCAGCTTTTCAAGGTCTCAAAGTATCTAATGGAATTCACAAAAAGTTAGCGTCAATTATTATCCGCCCTGAAAATATTGCAATTTTCTGCATTAAAGAACTCAGGATATTAAAAGGGTGAATATTGATTCACCCTCGGCCTGACACACCTGTTCTTCGAATTGGCTTGTTTTTCAACACATTTGTTTATATTATCAACTTAATAAGAAAGATATCAATTCCAGCAAGAGCAATTATTCATTCTCATTTGCAATGGAATGTGCAGAGAAAGTTCTGTTTCACCTTGCAGCATTATACGTAAATGAAATTTTTTTGTGCTTACCATTAATTGTTCAGACCTAACACAACCACCATTAACCTGTCCGTGGTTGCCATTCATGATTTTAGTGGACAATTTGTTCCCGTTCCCATTCTCAACATGGTTTCCATTAATCCGCTCAGGATTAATTTCTTCAAACTCATCCTCCATATTTGTTTCCTCCGATACTGCCGGCATTCCACCGCCATGATTACTAGATTCTCCATTTCCCAGTATTCTTATGGCGTCTTCAACTCTTGGGGAAGCAGTCTTACCATTTGAATTGTTGCTGCTCGATAAGCACCCATATTTTGGCCCCGTCGTCACCCCATACTTTGTTTTATTCTGTGGTTTCTGGATACTTTTCAAATATTCAGACGGTTTAATAAGGGCATCTTTGGGAGGGTCAGGGAAATTTGGTGGAATGAACGGTACACGGACTTTTCCACCCATACCATGAATAACCCCAGGAACAATTCCTTTCGGTGGAATTGGAGTAACTTTGGATGACTCACTTTCACTAACTTTCTCCACTTCAACAACATTATAGTCAGACTTTATTGGCCCAGCGGGTGCAGACACGGTTCGATTTAATTTAGTTAAAATATGTTCACCACCATTCGTCGTCCCTGAATTAGTGGTTCCTTGCTCTTGAGCATTGGTATTATTATTATTATTATGGGTCATATGATCATGCATGTCATCAATATCTTCATAATCATTTTCTTCACCATTGTAAATATAACATGGTTTTTCCTCTTGTGATTGTGAATGTTGTTGTTGGTCTTGTGGAATCATTTTCGGGGTATTGAGAGTAGCACTGTTATCTTTATGTTTTAATTGAAACGGTTCATCAAATTTTGGCATAGGAGGTGGTGGTGGAGGAGGTCGAGAGTTATTCGAACCTTTGATCAGAATTTGAACGGAACCGTTGTTACTAGAGTTATTTTTCACACTATTTGATATTTGAAGATTTTCAGTCCCAGGATCCGGTGATTGAAGTCTGACTGTTTTTGGTTGAGGTGGTGGTGGGGATGGGGAGGATGATGAGGATGAGGCACCACAAGTATTATTATTATCCGTGTCACCACTACTAACACCACACGTCCTCACAAGTGGTGGCTTCTGTTGATCATCCTGTTGTCCCTGTTTGTCTTTACAAGATAGAAAATCATTGGCACTGACTGGAGTGACCGGGGCCATAATATTAGTCTCAAGGGCATGAATCTCAACGTCACTCTCAGCAAAATGTACACTAGTTTTATGATGTGGATGTAGTAAGAAATTATTTGGTGGATTATTATTGTGATCACCGTTTTGATGATGATCGGACGGTGGTAAAGGTAAATGAAGGTAAAATGGTGGTGGTGGGGCTTGACTGGGTTGTCGCCTGTGTTGAAGACTATTTTGCTGATTCCCGATTTTTGATGAGATCGAGCTTTTCGGTGGGTGAAGGAAGAAGGACGCCACGCTTTGAGCTGACGTACTTCCAGTCGTACTCGTTTTACTGGAATAATTTTCTTCTTCAGCACCAGAACTGGTCACAGATTTTTCTGAAGTCTCTGAGGATGATGAACAACTACAAGTGGCGGATGGAGAGAGTGATGGAGAGTTAGAGCCAGAGGTTGTGGCCAAACTTGAATTACCACTAGATGAAGAGTCCGCGGCACAAGTTGGTGACACTTTGGGGTCGTCACCACCACTAACGTTACCGTTCCCACAATTCGACGACACTCCTAGTGGGTGAGTAGGGGTGGTAGTGTTATTATGATTATTATGATTATTATTAATATGAGTCTCTTGAAGACTCTGACCGTAGAGTTGGTGTTTGGAAGAGTTCTTATTATGATTGGGGTGATGATTACGGGCTGCGATGGTTGTTGTGGTTGATGGACTACTCTTGGAGGAATGAGAAGTTGAGGAGGATAAAGTTAAACAAGACGATGACGTTACGCTGGATGCATGTTTCGCCAACAAACTCACAATCTAAAGAAATCAAAATAAAACATTTTTTTTATATTGTGAGATTTGATATGTGTCGGTCTCAAACTGAGTCAGTAGTGTGGCTTTTAGAAGATGGTCTTTGAAGATTGTTTACAGCAAGGTACAACTATGGGGTGTCTGACGACATTGACGTCTGCACTGTAACGACTCTCATCGATAACAGAGGAATTTAAAATGAGAGATTTAACCTGAATTAATGTCAAACTAACTGTCGAATCTGTGTATGGCCTCACAGATAGTGGTCCGGCAGATTACAAAACTTAACGTTAACTTAATTGAATTTGGAAGTCATCCAGCCATGACATGTCTTAACATTTAAGATATAACGTTGTGTATCGCATATCTGTGTGGGATAAGCGGAAAATAAGTATAGTATTAGAATATATCATTCGCTTTATTTGGATTAGTTTCGGATTCGGTGACGAAGACATTTTTTTTGATGCCCCGTGTTTTGCACTTCTAACTCGTCTAACTCGAATATTGCCTTCTGTTGAGACACCCGGTACGTAAATGTATCTCATTCCGAAATGTGTTACAATAATAATTCAAACCATTTCAAAATCAGAATCAATTATTACAAAACTAGAGCAATTGAGCAAAAATACGGTACTTTTTCCCGTGTATCTTAGTTCTACAAGGAAATAACAATGCAAGTTCAAGTGCCAAAAACCAAAATGAAATTTTTATACAGAAAAAAAATACAAGCTGTTACACATAATTCATTCTTTTTTTTGTATTCAGGAGTTGGAGCATTATGTTGTCTGTGTCTTGCATGAGTCAATCTAAACTGCGAAACTGTCTTAAAAAAACAGGGTATTGTAATAGTGAGTTAAAATAGCACAGTTGTTTCCTACTCTTCTTAAACGTAATCGTTTTGTAAACAAATTCAAATTCATTCCTTGCTATTTCTGAGTGGGAGTCCTTCAAAAGTAAATACCTCTTCTTACTCATACTCAGCGTCAGCAGCCGGTGTGGTATTACAATATTACAGTAGAAAACATTTGTAGACAACAGAAATAACTTGCAACCTGTTCGCAACTTAACGGGTCAAAATAACAGGAAAACTCTTCAAACTATAATTAAGTTCTTCTGTTAGCGCTGAGTCGCTTTTCTATATGGGGAAGAATTTGCAATATTGCGATGTAGGAAAATCGCCTCACTAATTTTCATCATAATTTGAACTATGATACTATTACCGTGCATGATATGATTGATCATTCAATTTTAGAAGTTTTGAGTATATGCTTGAGAATTTTAAAACTGACAAGGAAACCTGTTCACTTGTTATGCATGCACGAACGACTTTAGCCCAGTATATAGCAGTGCAGTGTGTAAATCACATACATAAAAGTTTCCATCGAATTATTAACATGATCAGTGAAATTATGAGACAGTATATTCCTCTTATTATTATGTTTTTATGATGAAAATATGACGACTTTCTGTTTCTCTCTATTTTTAATGTCGAACACATCCCTGTCACTCGCTACTCAGCTATCATATTATCACAAATGACTCCACACGTTTCACTTTCGAGTTCAAATCCCTTAATTATTGTAGATAATGACTGCAATTATTATCATTTCATGACATCTGTAACGATGACCTGAGCACACAGCAAAGTGTAAAGAATATACGACTATTATTACAGTCACACACTCGACACTCACCTCCATATGGTCATGGTCAGCTGCCACTTGAATTGGTGAGCGTCCCCTTTTGTCCAATGTGATTTTAGCACCGTGTCTTAATAGCCAGCGCACAGCGCGCAATTGTCCACCAATAGCAGCATGATGAAGCGCTGTAGAACCATTCGCATCACTTTTGAGTAAACAAGCACCGGCCGCTGACAAATATCGGAGTGAACTTATATGACCTTCACGTGCCGCAATGTGTATCGGTCTTAATCCCTCAGGTCCACAACAAGCGTCCACACTGTAACAAATTGTCCGAAAAATAACACGATAAATTACTTGCGATTAAACACTGGTAAGGTATAAACCACAAAATATGACAGGAAATTTTATCACACTTCTTTCAATCAAACCTTCACCTTCGCCGTACGAAACAAAAATGATCATTCAAATACATTCAATTACATACATGAGAAATTAGACAAAGAATAACTTTTTCTAAAACCTCACTTTCATTTATTTTTCTTATTCAAAGGTGTACAATGGATATAATAGGTCCACAGACCACCTCCTCTTTATCTCCCAAACTGATCGGAATATTAATAATTTAGGGAAAACTCACACATACGCCTTAGGCCTATGGCTCATGATAATTTGTTCTGCGAGTCAACCGTATCAAAATCTTATTTGTTTCGATGATTTTTCATTCGCTTTGTCGTAATCGGGGGGTTTTGGGTTAATACAACTATAAAGTGCATTCTATTGTATTACCTCTGTACGTAATTTATCTCAACTGGGTTAATTTCCTTTTAATAATTACATCCCATTATTTTGGGTACTAACACATCTATTAACTATTACTCTTCGCTTCGCCTAATTTCTTCAGATTTTCATTTCTCACTTCATCTCAAACGTGAAGGAGCAAGCAAAAGTGAGGATTTGACTTTTGACTACCTCTGCTCTGCCTTTAAAATTAAGAAAAAGCTTGACTTCTTCCGTTCCGTTCCATGATGATTTAGTAGCAGTGCTTTATATATATTATATGCTTGTTATAAAAGTATTTGGAGTACTTTTGTGCTTACTTTACCACTTAAGAGATTTGAGAAGGTGATAAAGTCCATAGTTTCTGTATGCATTGATACATGGATAGGGGGTTATGGCAAAGTAAATCAATTAGTGACATTGGGTGCCTTACCCTTGTGTAAAATGGTGTGGGAACGTCAATCCCAAATTAATTGAGCCGAAACCGGTGGAAAGGAAAGTGAATGTGAACGGGGTGCTCGAGCTTGGCAAGAAAGTCTTAGGAGGAAAAGTATATCCTTAGTTAAAGTTACACATAATATTATTTCATAGAATATATATATATATATATAGTATTTTATTTGAAAACGAGTGTGGTTGAGATTGAGTTTAAGTACAACTAAAAAAGAAAAGAATAATAACAAACATTACAACAGAAGGAATCATTTTTAATCTTAATTATGCTTCAGGTGTCCATAGAATACTAGAATAGAGTACCAAATCGTGTCTCGGCTGCGGTTGACTCCCAACTCAGATTTATTAGAGATCAACACTTTCACTCCTTTCATTTTCATACATTAACGTGCCAGAGCAGTAGTGAGTTATTATTATTTTTGAAATTGAGGGGAACAAACCAATAATACATTATGTCGTGTGGACGATCACTGTCCCCAGTAGTTGGGCTTGAGATTTTCTGTACGCTCAATGAAATTAGAATTATGTCGGTTTCTTTTTACATACAATGCTTTGATTCGTATTGAGAATCCGAGTTATTCGGGACTTCAAATATTTTCGGAATTCAAAATTCATACATTCTACAAAGTCTGCATCTGTACAATGAATTTAACTGCTTGCAGGTGATTATTAGTTTTATTAGTAATCCGCATTTGACAGAATTTATGTTCAAACAAAAATTTGGTGGTACCAGAACAGATTATCCAAATTACATTTCAAAAATTTTAATTTATTTTTTCAAATGGAATTTATTGTATCTGACTGACCTAACATGAAGCAACTAAATGTGGACACAGACAGTATTTAGGCAAAATGGTCATTCGTACTACTGTTTAAAATGTATTCAATTGAATCAAAAGCAAATAAATCGACACCCTTGACCTCCTATGAATCCTTTAAGGATTATCGCGCGTCTTCTGTGTGTGAATGTTTCTATAACACTGCTGACCTAGCGGACTGATATTACATGAATTATCAATAGCCATTCCAATGAATTTTTGTGCGAGTACTTTTTATTATAACAATTATCCAAGGATTTTTCACTATATAGTTGAAATTGTTATTGAATATGTGTTGAATATGTAAAGGCATTCAACTACTGAAAAATCCTTGCAATTATCTTTGTCGTTCTACGCTCTACTGAGTTATTTCATTCCGAAAGCTTTCTGATACTAAAATGTATTAGACTGGGTGAATAAAAATCTTCTGCCGGTTAAAAAGTTAAGTCTTGATAGAATTACCTCCTATTTTTCACATTTTCCCTACTTTTGTTTCTTCGGAGATGTACGTTTCAATCAACACTGACTCTTGGATTATAGTCGAGATTCTTTATTGTGAAAAATTATTCATATGGTCATTTTGGTTGAGGAGTGTTAGATGTGCATTCAAGGAGAATCAAGGACATTGGACATTTGAAATATTGGCCATGTATATTTAACTACTGCGAAATTAATTCTTTCTGTTTTGATTAATTAAGTACGATATGGTTTGGTTGTGCAAACTGTGAAGAAGAATCCCAAAAGAGCATCTGCTTTGTTGAACAACAAAAAAAATGATAGGGAATAATACATTGGATTTAGAGTTTTTTTTTAGTGGAACAAGTATTGAATAGAGTGTTAACATTGAATGAAACGTTAACGAAGAGTGAATGAGCTTTGGAGTTTTTAAATGCGTTCAAAGTGAAGGCATCGTGCTGGTTGACCTGGTTGATTCGTCAGTCGTCTCCGATTCGGTAGTCTTCCAAAACAATCACTTCTTTTCATCTTGCAAGCAAATACAGACCCATATTATGTTGATTCAACCTCTTTCAGTAAAATAAAAGGAAAACCACAGGTTTAAGGCTAGGTAATGTGTAGGTGTGAACGTGAAGGTGTGATGCAGTTTGAAGTTTTGAGCAATAATGAGAATGAGATGACATATTATTTGCTATTTGCTTGGAACAAACATTTGTTTGGCGATATAATTTATGCTCATGAAGTTAGTTTTCTTTTCCAAGTCTACTGGAAGTCTGCCAATTAGTACATGACCGGCTCAGAATGCGAATGTACAGAAAATCTCTCAAATTAAATATCGTTTGTTGGCAAACTAGGAATACAAATGTGAAAATAGAGACTCATCGAAATCGACTTAATTGTCCGGTCCAGTTTTAATTATTACGCCGCAGTCGTATGAAGAACGCGTTGCGCATAAGTAATACTGGACTTAAAATATTTCTGACTCAATCGACAGTCAACTAAGGAAGAATTATTATTAAGTATTCAAATTCAGAAAAATTTGGCTTGTGTTCCATTTCACTTTCAAGTACCGACCACAGCACAGCTTGCACTTTAGAGACGTCGGTAATGAATGAATATGAATGCTATCCAAGTCAGTCGAACTTTAATTCTAAATAGCTCGTTGTGAAAACGTGAGATTTTGTTTTACTATTGTATTAATTGTGCATCACATTACGTTGAAAATCATAATAAAATAAAATTGGTACAAATCAGAGATCAATATCAGTAATTACAAAATACAATTCAATACATGCATAACATCGAGTCAGAATAATACTGTATTGAATATTCACATCTTTCTTTTTTTAATATCGTCCAATCTTTCTGAGTCATTTCCTGAAGCATCAACCATGGATGCATGTAAGAAGATTATTTTGAGTAAAATACAAAACATTTAGGTTTCTCCTGTCAGCAATCACTCATTCCAAAAAATCGACCAGTAGTACTATAACACTCAGCCTAATAGCGTAATATGAACTCATACCATGACATGCCATTGCCATACCATGCCAGACACCCTATTTCAATTTCTTTATTGCCCCTAAACAAGGAAGAAATTTCTTGAATGAATAAGTTGGTAACATTTTGCATTTCGAATAACATCATCATGGGATAATTGCACTTAAAGAAACGAGTGTATTTTTTTTACTCCTCACACAAATAACAACATTGCACACTTCTCGTTTTACATTTAACCCAGTGCGTAGTGCATTTAGTGCCTTTAACCCATTATTACCACCCATAGCGTGACATGTGCCTGGGAGCTTCTAACACTAGGCTAAAATACTCTCGATGTGAAAATGCTACCAAAATACGCTTTGATAAAAATGACAATGGTTTTGGTGATGATGATAGTGTCAGAATTTATCTGCCTGCCGGTCCTATTATTACACGTGGAAACTCAGCACCAACACAGACGAATCTCATTGTCGTCATGTTTGTGATTTTATTTTTTATTTTTGCAGTTTCATTCGGAAGCAGTCTATATAGACAGGAACTTCTTACTATCACGAATAATATCAAGTGAGAAAATTGTCTATTGTGTGCGGGAATGAGGAGTGACAAATGATCTAGCAAAACCGTGTGCCAAGCAAACGTTGCGCTTTTCATGGGTGACAATGAAAAAATTAGGCGAAAGTTTCCACTCAATTCGCATTGTTAAGCCCAAGCCCATGCCATCTCATACTTCCAAATCATTCTTATTCGAAGAACGAATGCACACCGCAGTAGCAGTAGCTGTAAGAGTAGCTCTGTGTGGCTTAATTTGACTAAATTCTCAATTTTCCTCGCATGCTTTCTGTCACATTAAAGAAAAGAGAAGCGACTAATGGAATATTTTATTATCTACTAAATTTTTTTACCCCCTCCTCGTGTTCGCGGTTTTTTGTTCCGAAATTTTAATTGCATAGCCCTGCTTTGGATTTCGTTTGACCGAAAATTGAAATAATAATTTCAGAAGTGGGTCGGTCGGTCGTCTGTCATCACTTTCTGGTTTTGAACTTATGTACTCTCGATTTTTTCTGTCTAATTCATGTAAAATTGGAATTCTTACCACACAAATGTTTCGAATTAATTTTTCGGTATTGAATTGGGGATTCGGTATTGAATTGGGGATTCGGTATTTAAAATCTAATTGGAAGGTTATTTCTTAGTATAACTTTCTTAGAAACAAAGCCTGCAAAGTGTACTACGAAATTAGCATTAAGTAGTTCGAATTGAAGCTAAATCAGACTCAAAACTTTACGCACATAAAAAGGGATGACCTCTGTGATCATAGCACGACTGATAAAACTTAAAGAATTGTACAATTATAAAATAAACAGTCGCGACTGGGTGACAGCCCGTGGAAGTTTGTGAGAAATAGTAAGTAAGATGGTAAAGGAGCGACAGCCGGACAGAGACTGTGAGAGTGTGACTGCAGGTAGAGAGTTTAATAGCGGGAC